>JAQOWZ010000020.1:15765973-16049059 GCA_035578165.1 Stenolophus ochropezus
TGTAATTAACATAATGTAATATGATTTATTGATTCATTTTATTTTTAGAAAAATAAATTACCTACATAATTTAATCCTCCTCCTAAATAAAAATAGTTCTGGGGGGAGGATATTATTATTATTATTAAGATTAGGTTTATCTATATTATAAATATTTTAAGATTATAATGTATTTTTATTTTTAAATAAATTTAAATTGTAACTAAGATATTTAACGCTATTGCAGTTTTTAATATCAGTAAATATTAAAATTTACTATTGTTAAAAAATTTAGTAAATTCTTGTGTCGCAGATTTTACACAACATACACGTTCTAAAGCAATGATGAATGTAAAATGATATTATTTCAAGTCCATTTAAAATATAGATATTGTTTTTCTAAAATAACAACTACTTAGGTACACAGAAAAAGTTACCTAACTATAAATTAATTTTTCTCGGGGTATTTTTAAAGAAAATTATTAGAAAATGGGTATTAGTTAACTTATTAAAATATTTTAATAATTTTTTGTTGTTTACCACTTATTTAGGACCGCTCACTAAAATGAAATACATACTAGAGTGAAATACAGGTAAATATAATTTTATTATTATTATTATAAAAATACAATACTGACTTAAAACTATTTTTATTACAACATAAACAGTATTAATGAACACTACTTTTGTTGTAATATTTTCATAATATATATTGCTATCTGTGTAAATTATTAATGAACTTTAAGTATTGTTTATATTATTTACGGATTTATTTAGTTAATTTACATTTTCTGCAATGTATTAGGTAGGTAGTGTGATATAATTAAAATATTTGTTGGCTTATTTTTCTATAAAACATGTTGTATTTAATTTTTGTTTTACACATTGATAAAGAAAGAACAATACATTTACACTTGGACACTATAATTAAATAAAATATCTATGTACTAGCATACTAACCTTAAATTATTGAAAGTTCTTAGTATGTATCATTGACACTCTATTGTCACTAAACGTTCATTCGTTCATATTTCATAACATCACCACACATACTGAGCCTGGGTTAGGGTTGTTGTAAGAGTTTGTCTATATTTTAAATGTGCGATATGATGTTCTCAACCAATGGCAAATAAGTAAACCTTACATTAATATTATTGAAATTAAAACTATTTTAGAAATAAAAAATATATGAGATATATATGTTCATGTAAGTAATTATATTGGGAATATAACATTATACGAACTTTTTTATTTATAAATATATATTTTATTTCACATATAATGATGCATTTTTGTTTAGCGTTATTTTAATATAGGGTAAATGTGTAATACATTTATAATATTTAAGATCTTTTAATGTAATTTCTATTATTTAAAATTATGATATATTATTAAACTTTTTAAAAAATAACAATATTTAATTTATTTTATTTATAAATGTATGTATAGTAATATGAAAAATGTCCTCTGGAACACATAATTTGGTTATTAGATATGTAATATAAAATAAAAATAACTTTAAAGTTTGAATTACGATTACCCTTGTAAATACTTCTCTAATAATATAAACAAATACCCTCTCAAATATGCATACAACATCTCAGTCGTACTCGTGTTATCTTTGTATCAGTGGTGTGCGAGCGTTCCTGTGCTGGGTGTGCAGAATTAAAAATATTTTGTAGGTAAAATGAAGAATTACTATCTTATATTTATTTATTTATTTTTTGGTGATGTCTTTTCTAGAAAATAAATTATTAATTAAATTCGCAATAAGTAAAGTAAAGTTTAGAGCTAAGTAAAGATAAATATAATATAAACAACTTAATATTCTTTTCTTCGGGTTGGCAACAGTGGTTCGAGAGTGAATAGCGTATTTTTAAAAAAGTGTTTTATAAAATTGAATATTCTCGGCTAATATCAAACAATCAAATTATTGGAGATTATCTCTGTGATCTACTTACAGTGAGCTTTAAACTAATATAAAAATAATAATATAAAAATAAACGGACAACATATAAATCGTAAGTTAAAATTTGCAACATACGTCAAGGTTAAGCACATACGAACATAAACAATCAGCTTAATTAAAGTTTACGCGCGTGCAAAGAATACTCAGGCAGTGTAAAAATAAAAACGAACATGGCAACTTTAGATGAAATTAATAACTTGCTCCTACCTATTGTAAATAAATTAGACACACTACAAGATTCCCTCAATACCCTTAATTCCAAATTAATTAATAATTCTGAAGAAAACTTAAAAAAATTTCAAGAACTTGAAGACAGGCTAAAAATAAAAGACAAACAATTAGAACAATTAGAGCAAAAAATTCGAGAAAAAAATATTATAATTTTCGGAATTAAAGAAGACAGAAATGAAAACCTAGAACAAAAAGTATTAATTATATTGAATGAAACTATGAACTTACCACATATTAACCATAATAACATAGAAGGTATAAAAAGAATTGGCAAATTTCAAAATAACAGAATCAGACCAGTTCATGTTGAATTCAACACGAAAAAAATCAAAGCCACTATATTCCAAAACCTCAATAAACTGAAAGAAACAAACATAATAATAGAAGAAGACTACTCTCCAAAAGTAATTCAGGAACGGAAAATCTTAAAACCACATCTAATGCACGCCAAGAGAAACAATTATAAAGCATATTTAAAACAAAATGTTTTAGTTGTTAATGGGAAAAGATATACAATAAATGATTTTGAGAACTATGATGTAGGCAAAAGCTCAGATGAATTTTCGCCACCAGCCAGAAGATTATCTCAGTCGCTTAATTCAATCAATAACATAGTACAAGATGAAGAAGGAAGTACAAATAACAACCATATATCTACTGCTTCTCAAGAGGAAAAAACTGAGGAGAACGCTTCAAAACAATGTTTGAAACAGATAACACCGAAAACAGGTAACAATAATATCAATAAAATTACCCAAAAAAAGAAAACAGGACCATTAGATAAACATTTTCATGCTAAACTAAGATCTCATTCTATTTCAAAAAACTAAAAAACCCACAGGCTCTAACATTTAATAAAAATTTTAACTCAATACTATTTTGGAACGTGCAAGGACTCAAAAACCTATTCAGACTTAATTCTTATGAAGAAAAAATACTCGCGAATCATGAAATTATCTGCATTGTTGAAACATGGGCAAATTTCGAAATTAATGAAAATCCTTTCTATTTAAAAGATTATCAGAGATACGAACAAAAAGCATGCAAACAGGCTAGCACTGGAAGAGCTATTGGTGGTATCCTAGTGTTTACAAAATCTCCATTTATTAATATATCTGTTATAGAGAAAGAAATTCATTGGATATGTTTGAAAATTAGCAACAGTAGTCAAAATTTTATACTTGGCGTGATTTATTTTTCTCACTCCTATGACTATAATATACTAACTCAATTATTCTCTGAGAGCTTGCAAAACATAATAAATCTAAATCCAAACCACCCACTCATATTATGTGGCGACTTTAATGCCCGAATTGGGAACTTAAACAATATTGAAAATGAAATCTGCGCCAATACTCATCTCACTGCCAGCAGAACATCTACCGACGATGTCATAAATAAAAAGGGTAAAATTATTCTGGAAACTTTAGAAAGCAAAAATCTTATAGTTCTTAATGGAAGATCATATTGTGATACACCAGCTAATTATACATTTGTAGGAGGCCGTGGAAAAAGTATAATCGATTTAATATGGATTAATACAAGAGCTCTACAACTTATATTGGATTTTACAGTTATACAGGAAATAGTCGTATCAGATCATCTTATTTGTTCAATAAAAATAAAAAATGAGACCCCAACGCACAAAATACAAGAAACCAGCAATTTTAGAAACAAAATTTCAAAAATCAAATGGGACAAGTGTAAAGAGGACAATTATAAAACACAACTACAAACCAAAATATACAATGATTTTCAACAAAAGACAGTAGAAACACAGTACAAAATATTAAAGACAGAAATTACAAATGTTTCAAAAGATATGGATATGATAAAAACAGTTATAACAACAAACAATACGAAGAAGAAAAAAAATAAAGAATGGTATAATCAAACATGTTATGACCTCAAAAAATTAACAAGAAAACAGCTACGCCACTGCAAATCTCACGGTTATACAGAGAACAACTTAAATAAATACATGGAGCTAAAAAAATCGTATAAGAAAACTATTAACAACGAAAAGAAAAAATATAAAATTATGTTAAAAAATAAACTGGAAAACCTCAAAGACCAAAAACAGTTCTGGAAAACCATTAAATCCTTAAATCCTACAAATTTTGCTTCAAATCCAATACAACTTGAGGAATGGGAAACATACATAGAGAATATATATAAAAACAACTCTATCAATGAAATCACCTTCTTTGGCACTTACAACCCATACTTGGATGATAATATTACGACAGGAGAATTGAATTACGCTCTTAAACAACTTAAATCAAATAAAAGCCCGGGCACAGATGGATTAGTATACGAACAATTAAAGAATCTACCAGATGAATGGAAAACATATCTTAGAAACTTATTAAATAATTTTCTAATGCAAGAAGATTTACCGAAGGAACTGAAAAAAATTAAATTAACACTCCTACATAAAAAAGGTGATCGTTTCAACAAGGACAATTACAGAGGTATTGCTTTGATAAACTCCATTACAAAAGATTTTACCTACATTATAAATGCTCGCATGCAAAACTGGATAGAAAGTAAAGGCATTCTGCCTGAAGCCCAGGCAGGTTTCAGAAAGAAAAGGTCTTGTATTGACAATCTTTTTATTTTAAACACAATCATACAATCTGCGCTTCTAACAAATAAAAAAGGAGTATACTCCATCTTCATCGACTTTAAGAAAGCCTTCGACTCAGTAGACCATACATTGCTGTGGAATAAAATACATCACTTAGGCATCAGTAGTAAACTCACAAGATTATTAAAAAATATATATAAACAAGCAACGTTACAAGTAAACGTGAACAATAACCTTTCGAAGGAAATTAAAATAACTAAAGGAGTCTTGCAGGGTGAATGTACAAGCCCATTACTCTTCTCCTTATTTATCTCTGATCTAGAACATTTTTTAAGGGAAAAAAACTTGGAGGGTTTTTTCATAAATAATAAAACAGATATAATATCATTACAATACGCGGATGACATAGTTCTTTTCGCACACAGCCCTCCAGACGTGCAAAGAAAACTGGACGCGTTAACAGAATATTGTAATGCACATCATCTCAAAGTCAATTCCGAAAAAACAAAAATCGTACACTTTCACCTAGGGAGACCTCCTAAACGAACCATAAAGCATACTTGCCAAAACGAAGAAATCCAATATACAAATAAATATACTTATCTTGGAATAATAATAACAAACTCAGGAAATTTTTATGAAAATGTAAATACCAACATAAGTAAAGCGAGAAGAATCACAGGCAGTATTAAAAGTACAATGCAATCTTCAAAATTGTACTGTTGGGATACCTACAATAAACTGTATTCATCAATCCTTATTCCAACACTGTTGTATGGGTCTGAGGTTTGGGGTCCTCCTCAGTTCAAAAATATAGAAAGGGGCTTAACAACTTTCTTTAAGTCAATCTACTCATGGCCGCAAACTACACCCGAATATTTAATAAGGAGAGAAACAGGGCTACACCACTTGGAACTTGAAATAGTAAAAAAACTACTCCGATACTGGTCACAAATACTTCTTATGACAGACAGGCGTTATGTAAAACTGTGCTACAATAAATTACTAGAACTTGACGCAAAATCACCAAATACTATCGCAACAAGAAAACAAGAAAAACATAACTGGGCTAGCCAACTTCAACTTATATTATCAAAGGCAAACTTCGAATGGGTCTGGAATGCACAAAGTTACATCGTAACAAAAGATGAAATAAATAACATAATAACATCTTATAGAGAAATTTTATATAGCGAAGATACAGCGAGAATTATTAATTCTTCTTATAATCCCTACTACAAAACTTACTCCATGACCCAAAACTACCTTTCCCTTGATATTCCTTTCGTAGCCTTAAAACTGATTAGTCAACTAAGAATAGCCAACTACAGAAAATTTCACTATTATCAAGACGGATATCAACACAAATTCACAGACGAAGACACCTGCGACATCTGCAACCTCCAGGAGGACAACACCGTGTTCCACCTTCTATTTAGTTGCCCCGCTTTTAACTTTATACGTGAATCACTCTTATCAAAATATTTTTCCGAAAATAACTCAGAGAACCGTATTTGTAATTTACTTGCTAATTTGTCCAATAAAATTATACTTGATATTTATAACTTTTTCAAAATAGCTGCAAGAACTAGAGGATTTATATTAAATTTGTAAAAAAAAAATATATATATATATATGTAAAAAAGATATGTATAATTGTAAACTGTACCAACCACTTTGTATGAAATTATTTTTTCTTAACAAATAAATGTTATTATTATTATTATTAATATTCTTTTCTTCCTAAAGAAATATGTTATTAAAATGTTAACTGTAAATTTCAACTATCAGGTAGTCACAATCATTATCATCAGTAATACAATAACAAATTAAAAACTAATACATATATTTATTTAGTTGCTATTAGAATTAGCTAACGGAAATTTGGATTACAATACAAGGGAAATTTTATATATCCTAATTACAAAATACATCTTTATTTAACAAATTTTAATAAGGGGGTTATTTAAAAGTGAAAAATCAAAATTTAATAAATTATTTTTGTGTTTTTTTATGTAAATGGCTTCTTACCACATATGGACTGCACGCCTCTGCTTTGCGTGAATGTATATTATAGTGTCTCAAATTTATTTTGAAATTTGAAAACTACTTACGTGAAATATCTCGGAAAACGAACAAATTCGAAATAGAACATGTATTTTGTAACTTTTAGCAATACCTATAGAGTTTGGATTAGACTATGACAGACAGAGAGCACACAAAGACAAAGTACGAACTACATGACATCATCCTCTGTCCAGAATACTAAAAAAGTGGAAGGGATAATACCACGTATATAGATGGTGTTATGAAGATAATCATTCTGATTTGATAGTTTGTTGACGGTATTTGTGGGAAAGTTTGTAAATAAGTTTCAATTGTATTTATCTCACCTTTAATTTTTCTGAGGTAAGTTGAAAATATAATTATTTTCTTATTATTATTATTATAGCAAAGTAAATTTAATACGAGTATAACAGTAAATAAATATATTAAAAATATTATTATTTTTTTTCGTGTAAATATTGATACAAATAAACATAAGTAATGGTTTACATTTAATTAAACAAAAAAAAAAGTTTGCTTTTATTAATGTGTATTTAGTTTTATATTAGTTAAAGTTTTATTTTTAACTTTCTTTGAAGTCTCAAGAATAATTCTTAAACGATCAACTGTTTTAAAGATTTGAAAGCCAAGAGGTAAAATATAATTTAAATACTTACCATTAAATAGTTAAGTTTATTTTCCCATTAATTTAGTAATTTATTTTTTATTTTAAAAAAATAAATATTCCTTATTACAAATCATAATTCATATGACACAGATATTTATTTATTTAACAAATGCATACCTCGACGACGAATGGTGAACGTAAGATACCGAACTGAATAGACTTTTATAGTAGAAGTGTCTTTAAAACATAGCGATTAATAATATTGTTGATGCTCATAATATAAAAGATTAAAATATTATAATTGTAAGTATCATTTATTATACATTTTATATACAATACTAATAATAATATATTTTATCTACAACTATTGAAATATGGGTACATTATACGTGTGATACTACATATAATATACTACTCATATTACACAAGTGTAATATGAAATGTCATGATACACGCTACACTTTTCTGTAATAAATAGGGAATATAATTTAACACATAATATTTTATTAAACTGTTAATTTATTAATAACATATTTTTTATTATAAATATCAATATATATGCTTATAAAAGTATAATAAATACAATTTGAAAAGTTATTTTAACATTTAAGTGCTACTGTGGCGCCATCTGTTAAGCTATATATGAACTACTCACACCTAACTGAATATTTAATAAATAATATCAGATTTTTTATATGCCTGATAGTTGTAGATAAAGTATAGTATTTGACTCGCATAATATGGCTACATTACACGCGGATGATTAAAAATACTCGCTACCGCTCGTATTTTTAATTACATCTTCGTGTAATATAGCCTACATATTATGCTTGTTAAATAATATACTATTATGTAACAATAATTTATTATATACACTATAATTTATTTATATATTTTATGTAATAATAGTACAAAAGTTTGTTTGAGACATTAACATTTTCAGCAAATGTTGGTTACTCTATGTCTTTTTTTTTATACCCATAAGGTACAGAATCATAATTGTCTATTCTCTTTCTTTTCGAGAAAGTAGTTCTCAGTACCTTTGTCTCTGTTGTAGTAATTACGTCATAGTTTCCAGTACGTTGTATGTTTCGTGATGTTATTGTAGTAGGTTTGTTTTCACAAATCATTTGTTTGAGTGTATCAAGGTTGGCTTGTTTAGTAGATTGATAATTTATTGTTATACCTTTCATTTTACAGATTGATGGTATTACTTTATTCTCATTAGTGGAGAAGACTGAGAATCCATACTGTTTTGGTCCACCACTCACAAAGTCGGTAATGTAGCTGCCAGCATCGTAGTTTTCAAGTTCGTCTGTCATATCACCCAAGAACGTTCCTGTTGGTGGATCCCACTCGTCTTCGCGAGATACATATATTACGCTGTCTGTATCATAGTACAGAACACGTTCCCCTAATTTTTCAAGGTATGAATACAATTTCAAAAGAGCCTGTGCTGTAACGTAGGCAGCAATCACACAGTTAACCGTTGGTAACGAGTCCATAGCTTCTTCCTTATGTTCCCAATTAACCACTATTACATCATCATTAACCTCTTGTATATAGTTTACGTTAACAGACGAATCGGTGAGCATGTCGTATAAAATTTCGGGGTTAGGAATAATTGTTGTTTTAGGTTGGTTCTCGCGTTGCCCAAATTTACCCCAAAATGAGTTTAAAATTAATTTAGCTAAAGATCGTAAGCCAGGATTTTTTACTATTTTGTCAAACTCAAGTTGTACACCTTCAGTATTTAGATACGCTTCGATATAAGCATCTTTTTCTTCTTTTGTTGTACAATTTGCGGGCCAACCACTTGCCTCTTGTTTTATCTTTAAAAATTTATTTATAAAGTGGTAAAAGAGACCACCAGCATCTTCGTCTTTATTGTACTGAGTAACGTCATATTGCCAAAATTCATATAGTTCCAATATTTCATATTTTTTCTCCAATGCTTTCTGTACCTCATCCGTTACCCATGTACCCGTGAATGCCCTTCCTTCCTGAGTGTGTATGCATTCACCCTGATACATTTGTTCTCCACATGTTTTACATAATACAAACATTAACTTGTCGTTTTGTTTTATAGGTAACACAGGATGATATAAACTTTGTGGAGGTAATATTTTACATTTTATGAGTCCATTGGCTTTACTGATATTAATATTTGCCTCCTTGATATCTTTTCCGACATATACACGTGGATGAGCAACAGGAAATTTACCATTCTTGCAAACCCATGAATACAGGGAACAAACATCAATGTACTTGATTTTCTCACCGGGCCTTGATGTGTAAAGCAGTTTTGTAGCTTCTGTTCGACCACCAAAAAATGCATCACGAGGATTCAGAGGTGTATAATTAAGTAATGGGTGAGATTCTAATTGTTTTATTTCTTTGTTTGTTCGCACCAATTTTCTGTACTCGCATTCCCACATCTCTATCACTTCAAATCCTAATTCTTTAAGTTTCTTTGTTTTTACTTTTGTTTTTTCAAATCGTGTGTTTAATTTATCATCGTGCATTTCGTACAAAGGGTCATTACGACCTGTTGGCTGACATAGGTCGTGTCCATGATAGTAACATAACTCGAATATTTGCTGTGTTTCTTCACACCAACCATCAACTTTAAAATTTGTACCTGAAAACATAAAAAAATTGTTAGTTTTTTTAATAAGTAAATAATTAAAAATATTAACCTTTTATTGTAAATTCTTTGCAACGGGCAGCATGTTGAATTACAATGTTCCTTTGCTTCTCTTCATAAATTAACCATTGAAGAGCTGTTTTGGACTGATTATCTATGTATCTGTACCCACCACGAGGAATAATACCTATTTTTTAGGTTCAAGAAAGTTGCGACGATATATCAAGTTACATATCGAAGCTATTGTGATGGATTCGGTGAACGGACACACATTACACTCATCCAACATTGATTGACGGAATTTAAGACATGCTTGTGTGGGAATATTAACATCACTCACACAGTACTCTCGTAGTTCTTTCTGCATATCAAACATGCTATCTTTTACTTCATCATACCATTGTAGGAACTTATCTCGTTCACTTGGTTTCATTGTATCGGGGCTGTAGTATGAAACATCGGGGTACGGGCCAACGTACTTTTCGTTGGCTTTGGTATTAAATAAATACGGAAAGTACCCTTTTTCAATGAAGACAAATTAAATGCTTTTGGAAGTGCTGCCAATGCCATCGGAAAATAATTAAGAGAGTCGATGAACTTCACATTTTCTACTTCAAGCAGCAAAATTTTTGACCCCCGCATAATTAAATTAGGCTGTAGCTGAGTTTCATCAAGCATATATTTTAATATAAATTGGTAATCAAATGCTTGTCCGTTATGTGCAATACATACAACTTTTTTAAATTTATTCCGTAATTCCATAATGTAAAACATAAATTTTTAATTACATCTATTTCTAATATTATTGTTCTTGGTCCACATTTACTACACTCTGTAATTGTTTCATTGTTAATACACATGTCACAACGCATCATTAAAACACATAAGTTCGGTTCATGGATAACTGTACCACTGTCGTATATTTGTGTCTTTTGTCGCGTTTCCAAATAAAAAAACACAAACAACAACCCATCCGTTATAGGTGTCTTGTTGTTAACGCGAATGTAGCAAAGGTGTTGAGCTGGGCGAAAACCTTTACATATGTTACAAAAAATTTCGCCGCATACATGATTGTCGCGCAACTTCATGTTATGAGTTTTCAAACACTTGTCGCATCGTTTTACAACTTCACATACACTCTCTTTGTTAAGTTTTTTTTTTAATTATCCCGTTTTAATTTACAATCTGTCTAGTACATAAACAATAAGTAAATATTAGAATATAAATAACTACATAATATCTTGTAGAGGGCATATCCATTGACATACACTCTTTATGTTAACTACGGTTACATGATTTTACATAACAAATATCTTATTACTAAAAATTTATTGGAATCTATAAGGTAAATCCAATGTGTTGTGTCGTTTCAGTCTGTAAATGTCCCTGCTGTTGTCTAATAAATTCACTGCATGTTGGTTTGGATGCACTTCAAGTCTTTTCAAGTACTTTTCACTACACTTTTTGATTGTCTCATTCACTGTGTTTACATTTAAGTCTTTGTGGATAGCACTATTTTTAATATACCATGGAGCGTTTATTATGGTTCTGAGTATTTTGGATTGACAGCGTTGGATTTTCTCAATATTAGAGTTACTGGCAGTACCCCAATGTTTTATGCCATAGGTCCATATTGGCTTTAAAATTATTTTGTATAAGAGTAGTTTATTTTCGGTAGTTAATTTTGAGTTTCTGTTTAACATCCAGTACATCTTCCTTGTTTTGATATCAAGTTGTTTACGTTTTGTTGTTATGTGTGTTGTCCACGTTTGTCTTCGGTCTAAATGCATTCCGAGATATTTTACCTTTTCGACTTGTGGTATGAGTTGGTTATTTAAGGTCACTGGTGGACATGTTTTCCTTCGCATTGTAAACGTTATGTGTGCGTATTTCGTTTCATTAACTTTTATTTTCCAAGTTTTTAGCCAAATTTCTATTTCTTGTAAATGTTCTTGTAATATCCTGGAGGCTGTTTGTGGATGTTCATTAGTTGCTAATATCGCTGTGTCATCTGCAAATGTGGCAGTTGTGGTGTAGGGAGATGTTGGGAAATCTGATGTGTATATAAGGTAAAGGACGGGGCCTAAAACGCTCCCCTGTGGGACTCCTGATTGGATTGAGCAGAGCTCCGAGTATTCGGTTCCTAGTTTAACTTGGAAACATCTGTTGGTAAGATACGATTCTAAGATTTGGTACATGTTATGTGGGAGGGCTTTTTTTAGTTTATATAATAATCCGTTATGCCAGACTTTATGGAACGCTTGTGTGACATCTAGAAATACTGCTGAGCAGTATTCCTTTTGCTCTAGAGTTTTCTTTATTGCACTGGTTATTCGATGTATCTGTTCAGTGGTTGCATGTCGTTCTCTAAAACCAAATTGGTAGTCTGGTATGATGTTCTTTTCAATTAATAGCGGCTTTAACCTACTTATTAATAATCTTTAGAATATTTTAGATAAAATAGGAAGGATACTGATAGGTCTGTATGATGCGGGTTCTTCTTCCGGTTTTCCAGTTTTGTGGATTATAATTACCTGCGCTATTTTCCATTGTGGAGGATAGTGATTGAGCCTTAGAATGGCATTGAAAATGTATGTTATCAGCCGAATTGTTTTATCTGGTAGTTCCTTTAAAATTTTTCCAGTTATGAGGTCATAACCAGGTGCTTTTTTGGTGTTAGTGTGCTTTATTCCTTCTTTCACTTCATACAGGCCGATATTTTTTAGAGGGAAGCAAAGCTGATTGGGAGAGTTAAGGAATGCTTGAATGTTATTTTCTTCTTCATCGTTGTGTATTGTTTCGGAGTGTTTGAAGGTTTCTGTTAAGTGTTTGGTAAAGGTTTCACATTTTTCCTTTTCGTTTCTGGCCCACGTTCTGTCACTTTTTCTAATTGGTGGAATTTTTTGATTAGATCTTTTTAAGTATTTCGTCGCCTTCCAAAGCGAATAATCGGTTACTTGTGTAGGAGTTAATCTGTTCAAGTATTCTTGTATGTTATTGTTGTTCCATTCATTGATCATATTTTTAAGATCTCTTTCCGCTTTGTTTAAACGAGTTTTATCTTGTGGATTTCTGTAGTTCTGCCATACTCTACGCAGGCGTCTTTTCTCTTTTATTGCTTGTTTTATTTCATTTGGATATTCGAGATTGTTTTCTTTTTCTAAAGATGTGGGTGTTGATTTGCACGCAGCATTTTGGATACATTTGATGAGGTTTTCTAGTGTTTCGTCTATGTTTTCCGCAGTTTTTAGTTGAACTTTTAAGTTGGTTTCTTGTTCTAGTATTTCTTTGAAGCAGCACCAGTCAGTGTTTTTATTGATAAGTGTGGGTGGTTTTGATATTTTCGTAACTTGTAAGTGTTAGTATGATGGGTGTGTGATCCGACGTTAAGTCAAGATTTGTTTCTATTTTTAGGTAATTTAGTGCAATATTTTTAATAACGCAAAAGTCTAGTAGATCGGGTAATTTGTTCAGGTCGGTTGGCCAGTAAGTGGGTTGTCCCGTAGAAATATATTATAAGCGCCTTCCTTTTATTGCTTTTAATAATTCTCTCCCGCGTGTTGTTATTAATCTGGAGCCCCATTCCGTGTGTTTACAGTTGTAGTCACCTCCAGCTATGAATTTGTTGCCTAATGTGTCAAAGAAAGTTTCGAGGTCATTTTGTTTTATAGTTGAACTAGGTGGACAGTATACTGCAGCTAGGGTAATTGGTCCTGTCCAATTTTCTAGTACTACTGATGTACCTTGGAGATGGTTCATTGTGAATTCAGGAAGTTCATAGTACTTTATGTTATTCTTAATGATTATTGCAGAGCCGCCGTGAGCCCCGCCATCTGGGTGCTTGGCGTCGTAAATTGTATAGTGTGGTATTTTGATGTGTGTCCTGTTTGTAAAATGCGTCTCGGAAATTAACATGATGTCAATTTTGTTTTCGAGAATAAAACATTTCAACTCCTGACTACGGTTGGTCAAGCCATTAGCATTCCATACTGCTATTTTGAGGAATTGAGTCATTATGCTATTTTTGACACTAGAGTAGTGAGAAGATTTAGGATAGTATCCATTCTTACCATTAATTTTATCATCATGTCTTCTAGTTTGTTAGAGTTTTGTATTGGACTGGGTGAGATAGATGGCTGTATTTCTTCTTGTTTATCGGACATTGTTGCCTGGGCGTAGGATATGTTCGGGTTTACTTTTTTTGTTGTATTTTCGTGTTGTACATTCCTTTCGCGTATTGGTGGGAACTTTCTTTTCTGGAGTTCCTTGTACACGGTACATCCTTTATAATTTGCGGGGTGGTTGCCCTCGCATAAAACACATTTGACAGCTGTGTCTTTGTTTTTCGTACACGCTATTGTCATATGGTCCTCGCCACATTTGACACACCTTGGTTGTCGGTTACAATACGCTTTGGTATGTCCATAACGCTGACATCTTGCGCATTGGGGTATTTCTCTTTTTGGTTTAGGAGGCTCTATCACTATCTTTGTGTATTGTAGGTATTGTATTTCATATATAGTTTTGTTGTTTGGACATGGTTCGAGTTCTAAGAAGAATATTGGTAGTTGTGCTTTGCTTATTCTGTGTTGAATATTGTATATATTTGCGACTTTGTGACCTTTATTTTCTAATTCGATTTTTAATTCCTCTTTGTCCGTAGTAGGGTGTAGGTTTTTAATCACTACGCGATATGAGCGATTTCCTTTTATTTGGTACGTATGATATTTAATATTTTTTTCGAGAAATAATTTTATTATTTCCCTGTAGTTGTCGATGTTGTTTATCTGTATTTTTACTTGACTATTGCTTATGGTCTTTATGAAATAATTATTTTTAGCGATGTTGTCTATTGTATTAATCAATGGTTTAATGTCAATAACATTTGGGACGAATATTGGAGGAGGTTTCGGTGATCTTTGATCATCGTTATTATTGCTTGTGTTGTTGGTGATTTGACTCAGCACATTGAAGCGATTTTGTGTAAGTATGGTCTTCGTACTACTGGTATTTGTAATTTTCCGTTTGGTATTTCGCTCGTTTGGTGTTTCATCGTGTCTCCTCTTTTGTTTTGTGACTCTCTGACAGCTATTTTCTTCGACGTCTTGCGACAGGTTTAATGGGGTTAAGTTTCCCTCCAGATTTAACGGGGTTGAGTATCCCTCCAGATTTAGCGGAGTTGAGGTTCCCTCCGGATTTAACGGGGTTGTGTCCATATTTGTGCTAAGGCCTTAGGCCCTAGCTTCACTTCTTTTAATTTTTATGTGTTTATATGTATTTATATATTTTTTAAGACTACTAATTAATTGGTTTATAATGAATCACAGTTGCTGGTTAGCTAATCGCCAGAGAACTCTGTGGTGTACGTCCGTTCGCTATGAGCGTTCGTAACTGACTGTTTGTTAAGTGAGCACAACTTTTTATGGTTTTCGAAACATTGTTGTCCACGAAACTCTCTATTACAGTCTTTGCATGATACATCACTGTTTGCTGTTGTACACGTTGGAGATTGTTGACAACAGGGACACGTTGCACCACAACGATGTTTATTTTTGTTGTTGAATGGTACGTGACATGCCTCACAATAGTAGCCACACACAAAAGTGGCTGTTAAACTGGTAATAACGTTGTAATGACCTTTGTAGTGAAGAAGATTGATTTTGTAAATAGCATTGTTATTCTCACCCTCGAATATAACTTGCCGACCTTTTGTTCCATGTTCGTATACTGTAATTTTGTATTTTTTCAAGTGTTGCTGTAAAATCTTTAATTCCTCAACACTGCCTCCTGATTCAGGTAATTCCATACCGGTTTTTTCTAAAAGTTTCTTCACTTTTTTATCTTGTATTCCTTTTAAATTGCTTTTTAAATTTTCAAAATTTTTATCTTTTTTTATTTTTGCTTTTGCTACTACTATAGCCCGTAGCAAACACAAATTGTCATCATTGTTTATTATTATTATAATTATTATTATTATTATTAGATTACTCTATGTAACAGACAAAGGTCCAATAACAACATAGAGGAAAACTGGAGGAAGAAAAATGAATAAGTACAAAAAAGAATAAGAACAACAAAAAAAGACAATTTATAATGAAAATAAACGTTTACGAAATAATTTAGGAGAAAGTTGATAAATGTCAATAGAAGTATAATTTAATTTGTAAAAGAAACACATTTTATTTATTGGAGAACAGTAGAATATATTGGTACGTGCAGTATGAAGATGAAATGTAGTAATATGTCGAGTATGATACGAAGGAGCATGAACGTTAATAAGACCACGAGACACAGGATCATCAATTTCATTGTGAATGAGTTTTGATAAGTGATAGACTGCATTGATTTCACGTCGTTCAATGAGGCTGCGAAAATTGAATGTATTAAGTAGAACTGTATAAGATATTGAACGATCGGGGTAGGAGCTATATACTTTGTAGTGCAGATATTTTAAAAATTTCTTTTGAACGCTCTCGACATGAAGTTGATGGACTTCAGAAAAAGGACTCCAAATAATTGAACAATATTCCAGTTTGGAACGAATATAGCAGTAATATAATGTTAATATTGCAGAAATATTAGAAAAAGAGCGTGTGTTCCTGATAACAAACCCTAACATACGAACAGCCGATTGATAGATAGAATTAATATGAGGGATGAAAGTGAGAGACTGGTCAAATTTGACTCCAAGATCAGTGTGTAAGTAAGTTCGGCTTAATATAATACCATTTATTGAATAAGGATAATGAATTGGAGAGGTTTTTCTAGTGAAAGAAAGAATGTAACATTTATTTAAATTTAGATAAAGATTATTATCGGAACACCAAACCTGCAAATTATTTAAGTCTTTCTGAAGAACATCGCAATCAGATGGATGAACAATAGGATGGAAGATCTTTAGATCGTCAGCGAACAATAATTTCTGGCATTGAATAACACTGGTGATATCATTCACAAACATAAGAAAAAGGAGTGGTCCTAAATTAGAGCCTTGAGGTACACCTGAAGTTGCTAAAAATGAACTAGAATTATGCCCAAGAAACTGCACAAATAATTCTCTGTTAGAAAGATATGAGGAAAGAAGGTTTACGAGTGCTGGAGAGAGAGAAAAAAATTTAAGTTTATTTATAAGTATCGAGTGATCGAGCCTATCAAAGGCCTTAGCGAAATCAGTGTAAACACAGTCGACCTGACCACGTGAATCAAGTACACTGGCTACAAAATGAGTAAAAAAAGTGAGATTGGTGACTGTAGATCGCTTCTCCATAAAACCATGTTGAGCAAAAGATATTTCATTTTTGACGTTATTATAAATAGTTTTATATATAATCTTTTCAAAGACTTTGCTGAAGTTTGACAACATTGCGATTGGACGATAATTATTAATAGAAGAAGCATCACCGGATTTAAGAATAGGGATAATTTTAGTTTTCTTCCAGATGTTAGGGAATATGTTAGTTTTAATTGATAAATTAAGTATATAGAATAAGGCTGAAGAAAAAGAGAACGCACAGTCTTTAATAATCAGACTGGGAACGAGATCAGGACCACAGGACAGATTTGGTTTAAGTGTACGAAGTGTAGATTCGATTTCATCTCTAGTTATGGAATTGAGTGGAACAACATCAACAGTGTTTAAATTGTTGTTTGATGGAGTAGAGGGGCTTGAGTTGGAATACACTGATTGAAAAAACGAGGCGAAAGCGTTGGCTATATCAAGAGGTGCCGTAAAACAAGAGTCGCCTAAGAACATAGTCTCAGGTAAGGATGATGATTTAGCTTTAGATTTGACAAAGTCCCAGAATTTCTTGGCATCATTTTGAATATTAGCTTCACACTCTGATTCATAATGTTTATAAGCTTGATTTATTAAAGATTTAATATCAGACCTTATTCGTTTGTATTGGTCCAAGATCTTATCATCAAACGGAAATTTTTTGAGAAGTTTTCTTAGGTGTTCTTTTGATTTGATTTTGTTCTTAATTTCATGTGTAAACCATTTGGGATACCGAGGTTTAAAGATTTTAAATTTAGGGACACATTCATCAAAAAATGAATACAGAATGGAATACAGATGGTCACAAGCCAAATTAACATCTGTAAATTCGGCAAGACAATCCCAGTTAAAATTGGCAATGAGATCATACAGTTTGATGAAGTTGGTTTTTTTGAAATTATAAGAAAAGATTTGGTAATATTCTGATTTTTAGAATAAGATAAATTGATATTAATGTTCAAGGCTGGATGATGATAATATTCAACATCAAGGATGGGATCATCAGAGTGCGTAACTGTACAGTCAGTATTAGAAACAACTAAATCAAGAATATTATTGAGTTCATTAAAAATTGAATTATATTGAATAGCTCCAATAAAGTCAAGAAAGTTGGTAAAGCCGCAAAATTTATTTTCATTATCTTTTCGTATATTGAAATCACCTAATATAAGGAATTTGTTGTTATGTAAAAACGGTAAGCTTTCAAAAAACTCGTATAGTGAATTGTAATCATGTATTGCTAGAGCCGGAGGAACGTAGACCACAAAAATGAACAGAGATGAGTTATTGACAGTAAGACTAGCACAAACAATATCAATAATGGGAGGAAGTAAATCAAGAGATTCACTCAAGTCAACAGAAACCGAAGTAAGAGTATTTTTGATTAAAAGAAGTACTCCACCACCACGAGTAAGTTTACATGCGGCAAAGTTTCTATCAGCGCGATAGATAATAAAATTATTTCCGCAAATTTCAGAATTAACGACGCTAGTGTTGAGCCAAGTTTCAGAAAAAGCAAGAATATCGTAATCTAAAACAGAACTAATAGCAAATAATTGATTTAGTTTAGAGTTAAGACCTTGTATATTCTGATAAAAACAATGCAAAGAGGTAATTACCGGTTCCCGCTGGTTAACGATCTGTAATTGCTATTGTATACCAAGAATATTAGATTTGAATTTTTTTAAGGTCTCTTGATAAACGTGGCAGTTTTTGTCCCACACACAATGCGAGACATCAATATCAACCGATGAGGACTCTTTAAATTTAATGCAATTAATGCATTTAAGGGTATTGCTCGAACATTCGGATGAGGAATGATTTTCAGAACATTTAGGACAGTGTTGTTCAGTTTTATTACAGTTTTTAGCAAAATGATGAAAACCGTAGCACTTGTAGCAACGTCTTAGTTCTATAGCGTCATATACGGCACAGTAATCATAACCCACAAATAGTTTGCCCGCCTCCATTACGTTGTGGTACGTTTGCAAGTCAACTTGTAACAAGAATTGAAAAATGTTGTTTTTTTTCTTAGTGGGCTGTATATCAATTATTTCACATTTAGAGTTATGGAAGCATGGCTGATTTTGGTGCAATAGAAGTTTTAATATTTCGTCTTTTTCAAGACGTTCACATAGGCCTACGACTCTAACACGCGGATTCAAGGTACGTACGTTATTAATGACATATTTGTCTTTTAAGTTTTCATCAGCTAGTTTTTTTAGAGTGTCAGTTTGGTTCGAATTAATAATTAAAGCGCCGCTGCTAGTTTGTCTCACAGAGTTAAGTACAATGTTAGATTTGACAGGATTAATGTTCTTTAATACATCGGATTTAGTGGTGGCGACTGATTGAGAAATCTTTGGTTTTAAAATAATGGAAGAATCTGTATTTCGGACAACTGAAGCAAAAGATTTACTGGAAGAAGCTGTAGATTGAGTAACAGTATTATTAGTCAACGTATTAATTTTGGAATCAATAGCGTCGCAAAGATCAGATTTTAATTTTATAGAAATTATCCCACGACGTTGTTTACATTCCTCCACGAATGTGTTATAACAGCGTACGCGGCGAGGTCCTGTGCCTCTGGGTATTTTCACGTAGGTAGCCGTTAACTGAAACTTGTCTGTGACCAAACCTTCACTGTTGCTTTGAAATATATTTCCCAATACATTCCAAACATCGTCAAATGTTACAGTTTTTGCTGTACGAAATGGCATCCAACCTGGGGCTTTCTCCTTGAAATTTTCCGAAGAGAAGGTAAACCCCACTTTATCTTCGGGGTCAATGCGTGTTGTTATGTATTTTATTACATCGTTCACAGCACTTCGTATCCACTTAATAGATTCCTCATCGTTAGGAACATTTTTTATTTTACAAAATCACTTTTCGACCAGTTAAATTAAAACGTTTAACAAAAACGTTTGATTCATTAATAATTTCAAAAGTTTGCATTTTGACGTCTTTATAGCATCAGAAGACAATAAAATACTGTGGGGTATTACACTGTCTTTCTTCTTCTTTTATACCGTCCCGCACAAGGTCACGACGGGTCAATTACACAACATTTCATAATTATTGCACAACATTTCATAATTATTGCATAAAATATCACATAAGATCATTGCAAGATAATCAAAGAAATAATATTAAGTAGCTTAGTTGTTTATTTGTTTTCTAAATAGGCGTTTCGTATTGTAAAGTGACAAATAAGTTAGCGCGCACGTCAACACATGTTCGTATGACGTCATTGAGTTCGTGTATTAAGGCTTCCAAATTTTTGATATATTATTTTTAATATTAAAAATCAACAGGGTAGAGTAAGGTTAATTCATTTCTTCCAAATTCCTTACTGTTTTCGATATATTTCATATTCTTATTATTATTATTATTATGTTGCACAAATATGATTTTATTTTTATAATTTCTTTTTATTATATAATTCCAGCACTTTACATTACGTAAAGGACGCAAAAAAAAGAAGATATGTTACCTGAAAATGTAATGACTACCAGAATCGAATTGACCCGGAGATATCTTGTCCAGAAGACGACATTTCAAGAGGCTAGATGTCCAGGAAGCGGGCTAGGTTACGAAGTGAACGGAATTCGAAATATGAATTTTACAACATGATGACACCATGGTAATTTGATTCTCGCCCCAATACTCTGATTGACTGTGAAGACATTGCGGTAGGCTAAGTTACACCCAGTGAAGTTCCTGACAGGTTACATTCTGTTATCATCATTATGTGCATATATAATGTAGAGCTGTGCATTGAATTCCAATTTTTATTTCAGTAATAAAAATATAGTCATATTGTTTGAAACTTAATATTTCTCAACCCTATAACACCATATTTAATTGCATGGCAAGTGATTATCTCTTCACCAACAGAATGAGAGTTACCCGATAGGTGTATACATTCCTCTGTTAACCTATATAACAGACATACCTCTTTTTCCATATTTCCATATATGTTACTGATGCAGTACCTTTTTATTAGCCTCATTGCCATTACACTACTCTAATCTTACCCTCATATTACCCTCCTAAAAATTAATTAACGTTATCAATTACATCATAATTTCTTTTCCCCGTAAATCTAAAACAAATTTTCATAAGAAATAAAGCTTTTATAAAAAAGCAGTTATTAGCTAAGTTGTCGAATAAAATATGAATAATTTACCAGCTACTCCATTAAGTTTACTTATATACTGTCGAATTATTTTACTAATTAGGGTATCAAATTAATAAAAAAATAATATTTTTTACATTTTATTTTAAATAATAAAACATACAAATTAAATATGATTGTGCTATAAAACACCAAAAAAATCTTAAAGTACAAATAATTTTTACATATAAAATACATATTACTTATTCTATAATATTACGTTCTCTAAATTCATTTATTAGCATTGGAATTTCTTCTGAATTTGGTGATATTTCGTGAAGTAGTTTTAAACGATCAACCGTATCATTCGGATTATAGTTGTCGTCAAATTGAATTTCCGAAGTATGTTTTTTTAAAATTGAAGTACCAGTAATTTGGTTACAATTATTGTACTGAGTACCTGGAGCCACATATCTCATCGTAGGTAATTTACTATTAAATTTAGGTTCATGCTTTACTGCATGCCTTTTCAAATTATCATTTCTTGTAAATATTTTCTTGCATTTACCACAGCGAAACTTTTGTGTGCCATGTATGGTATTTCGATGTCTGCTAAGGGCACTTTGCCATTTAAATACTGTATCACAATCGGTACATGTAAACATAATGATAACTTTTAAAAGACTGCTGAATAAAATATTAAATTATCCTATTTATATCCTCAATTAGTAATCAATATATGACCTCAGCCTAAAGTACTACAACCATCGGAGCATATAAATATTATCATTGCAAGTAAATGCAATTTTATTTTGTTCTATCGTGTGCACAAATCGACAGGATTTTTGATTTATTTTTTCGAAATTCTTATTAGTTTCAAAGATATTGGGCATTAGTTAATTTTCAACTTTGTATACTCGTCTACTAAAGGAACTAGGCTTCCAAAATTTTGCTTTACGTAAATCTTACATAGGAAGCAAAAATTAAAATATGTTACCTGAAAATGTAGTAACTACCAGAATCGAATTGACCCGGAGATACCTTCTCTAGTAGGTGGCTGTTCAGGAGGCCGGCAGTCCAGGAGGCGACATTTCAAGAGGTGAGATTTCCAGGAATCGAGCGTCCTAGGTTCCATCAACGAGGAAAATTATAGGTTAGGTTACGAAGTGAGCTAAATTCAAGGTAATAATATATGATAAATACCATACCAAAACAATGCCACTTACCGTGAGGCCCCATTCAAGGTAATAATATATTTTAAATACCCCACCAAAACAATGCTGCTTACCGTGGGGCGGTTGGAAAAAAGTCGCCAAATCTAGGTTATTACAATTGTTTACATTTAAAAAGTAAGGTTATATCATTTCAAATTTCCCCGCCAAAGCATATTTCAAATATCCCGCCAAAACATATTTCAAATTTCCCGCTAAAGCAAATTTTGAATTTTCCGCGAAACAGTGATACCAACCTTGGAAAAAGTCACTAGATTTTGCCAACCTAACAAAAAGTCACTAGATCTAGGGATATACAATCGTCCCCATACCTACTCACTAGATATTAACAAAAAACAGATTTTGACCAATTTACATATTGATTTATTTAATTCATACTAGAGTTTAATTTGCATATTCGAAAGACACTTTTTACGATGAATTTATAGCGGTCCTCAAAATTTTTGTAGTTCCAACACTTTTCGACAAACTTAGTACTGTTAAATAGAGATTTTTTTTGTACTTCAAAGATATAAAACTCATATACAGTATGTGCAACGAAATGCGGAACATAGGACTTTAACATGGGATACTCTCTCTCCTGCCAGATTAGAGCAAAACTACAACAGTACAAAGTTGTTCAAAATTAAATTCTATTTCAGGTACGATCATATTGGGAAAGTTTAGCGTGGTTAAAATTAATGTGAAATATATTTTAGTCGTAAGTATATGAATAATTATAACTTAAAATATAATTGAAACTTAAAATTATGTGCCAATTATTTATAATTAATGATTTATCTTCGAGCCACTCTGACGTCACAAGTAAGTTATGCGCTTGCGCAGAAGGGATGATGAGACCTGACTTTTTGAACGTAGGTTATATCTTGTGGCATTACACCACACGCTTCTCTGTTGCCATGGGAATCCAGCGCGCGCTGGTTAAGATGCACGATACGTTCTCCGCGAGCCACTCTGAAGTCATTTTTGTATAAAATTTAATTTTTTGAGAAATCTAGGCATCTTTGGGTGAAATAAAATGTAGAATATCACTTTTGAGGGCAATCTTGATAAAATAAAAAAAAATACGCTAAACTTCCCCATTGATACAAATAGCACGTCTACAGTACGAAATTTATTAAATATAGAATGGAACAATTTCTTTCAAAATCAGACAGCCATGGAAATAAAAGAAAATATCTATGTGTCTGTATTATAGATAATGTAATTTGATATTAATTGTTAAATTATGTTTTTGTCTAAAATTAATATAAAAATAGATATGTCGTCCACAAAAAGAAAAAAAATATAAATTTAACTTAAATAATATTAAAATACAGACATAAGAATTATAATCAATGATACTTCTCTAAACTGACAGATATATATTATCTTTTATTTCCATGGCTGTTAATTTTTAACGAAAATATTACAGTTAATATTTATTATATCTCGTACTGCAGACCTGTTGTTACAACAATTAAATTTAATTTTGAACAACTTTGTACTCTTTTAGTTTTGCTCTAAATTTATCAGGAGAAAGAGTACCCGAATTTGCCATGTTAAAGTACTATGTTCCGCATTTCATTGTACACCTTGTATATTAAAATGAAAATAAACTAGGAAATTAGAGAATTATTGATTTGATTTAATTTCGGTCAAATGTGCTTTGGAAACAAAATCAAAAATCTATTGTTTCAAATAAATTTTTAACAGTTCAATTCATTTCGTCTAAATTTCTACAAAACAGAAGCAGATACGTCAGGTGCGGTTGTAACCTTTCTGGATAACGCTGAAAATATGTTTCTAAAGTAATCTGTTTATTTCGCTGAGCAGCATATTAAACTCCTAATTAATGAAATTTGTTAGTAAAAATTTGATTTTTAACAAAATATTATGTATGTCTCAAAAGTTTTCGGAAAAAAGTTATTGTCCGGTTCCACACTGACGAACATTATTAAAATGTATATTTTCGTTGAAATCTGAAAACAAAACTTTTTTTTCGTAAAAGGAAGTTTCATAAATTAAAAAAAAAGAACAAAGAAAATATACAACAAACCTACAAAATATAGATTTTCGAAAAACAAATATTATACGTCAAAATTGAATGATTATATAGTAAAGCAAATTTGAAGTGAAAGAAAATATTACGAAATCGAATAATTTTCGAAAAACAAATTGAAGAACGAACATTTTGACCTAAGGGGTGTTTTTTTAATACAACCAATATTTTTTGTGTTATAATGACGAAAAATGTTGGTTTTCAGATTACAACGGAAATATCCATTCCTAAATCCATTTTGACTAATTTTAGCGTGACGTCTGTACCTACTATCGGAGAAATGGCTGTATAATATACATTTCATAACCGCGCCAAAAAATCTAGTAAACGCGCACCTGTAAAATTAAAGAATACGGCCCTGGGGGTTTCAGGGATTTTTTTTTTCAAAGGGCATGTATCCGTCTAATTTCCTAAAAAATGCAATTTGTTGCAAAAAGGGCATATATTTTACTATTCTTTCACAAAATTAATGAGGGATACATATTATGATAAGAAAGTTATAAATTGTTAAAATATGTTTTACTGGGTATTTCTGTCTGGTTCGGGATGAATTTATTTTTGAAAATAACGTGTGAGTAGCAAGAGCAAGAAACTCTGTTTTATTTATTATTATATCATTTACTAGTCCCCAACTAGTACAATCTATTGAAATTTATAATATAAATAGTTTGTTGTTGTTATATTTTAATAATATAATTGCATTAATTACATTATATAGTCAAAATTTACTTAAATATAATTTCATCCATTATATTTATTAAACATTTTGATAGCCACTAGCGTTGGTGACTTCTTTCTCGAACGGTAGGAATAGGATGCTCTCCCTTGCTGAATATGTCTTGATAGTTTCACAATTTTAAAAAAGTTATTTGTGCTGCTAGGTAGGAAAGTTATTCTTTTCTGGTCCGAAGGATATGTATACGGCCGAGACACAGTCGAGGCTGGATATTTCTTGAGGACCAGAAAATAACTTTACTACCCTGTAGCACACATTATTTTTTATCCTACACAATAAAACAACATAATAATATAATATAAACAACTTACGAACACTGAAAAATTTGACATTTAACTTAACCTCAATGCAATTTATGAAATTGATTACCAACATTAGAACAAAAAACAAACATTTTATTTTGACATATAAGCAGTTTGCACATTTTGGAATTCAGCGCCTCTAGCGGCATATTCGGCAAAAGTATTATGGAAACATGGGAAACGCGGTAATCTGATTCGTGTTTGACATCTCATAAGTAATCAAAATTAGAATGGAAAATGAAGTACATTTTGGATTTTTGCCCGTTAAATATGAACATTACACATCGGCAAATATTGATAAAAGGAAGAAATTATTTAACGCGGGACATGTAATGTGTTTGGTGGAAAAATCTGACAAAATATCAGCGAAGATGGTGAGGCCAGACATTAATTTCAAAGAAGCCATATTCTGTAATATTTATGGGTAAATATTAGTAAAGCATTCTCCTGTATTTAGTTCAATTATATTTTAGAGTTTTAGTTAGATAATACAAACCGTGTCACACACGAAAATTGTGAAAGTATACCGGGAGCATCTGGACGATGTAAGCACATTTCTGCTGTTGTGTTCTCCATAAATGAGAAAGATTCTTCATTAAAGACAAACCAGGCTTGTAAATAGAAACAACCTTCAATAGCACAAGCAGTTAAGGCAAAATATTCGAAAAGAAAAAAAATTGAAGAGATGTTCCATTAAAAAAAAAATTGAAATAATACAAGCCTTATAAATTTAATTTAACTGATCTTTCAAGTATTCCATGTATGCTTAGAGATACATTAAATGCTGAAAATTGTAAAGAAATAATTCTGGAGAGTGTCAGGTGATATCAGATTTGATATTTAACAATTTTTAAATTTCAGTTTTTTTCTGCTTTACTTTATTTTAGCTCAAAAATTATCTCTTATTTCGCGACAAGAATCATCAGTAGTTCTAAATGAATTATATACGAAACCAATGCAAATACCTTTAATACAATAATTTTTGGAAATTCTGTTAATATATGTTTCAAAACTTTTTTTGATAAAAGCTTATGGGCCAATGAAAGTAGATTCAGAATAACAACGTCTAGATGTTATTCTGTTTTCACCTATTCTAAAGACTGGGGCAACAAATGTCAAAATTATTATTTTTCGAAAAAAATCACAAATAAATATACAGAGCATGGCATAGAATGGGAAAGACATGCTAGAGCTGCTTATTCTCGGTATGCTAGAAATTTACATTTTATAATTTATAACAACTTTTGTTCTTAAGGAAAAACCATGTTGTTAAGGAGACAGGGTTAGTGGTTTGCTAAAGTGTTCTCGGCAGTGTCTCCTGATGGAATTGTGATGGATGGGGACAATCTTTCTCCTAATTTTTTACTTTTACTACTTATATAACAAACTTTTAGGTACGAGTAAATCATACACAGCAGTAGAAGTAATTAAATACTGTTCATTTATACATTAAGAAAACGGGCAATTAAAATTAAAAAAGAAACATGCTTACTACGCCCGAATTCAGATATGTATGGCTGTATTAACACAGCACATAATGTTAGATGTTCTAGCATTCCCATTCATTGCAAATATATTGTTAAAAACAAGTATTAAAAGTATAATTATGATTTGCTTATAGTAACTAATGCTATTAATACAGCAATTTACACTTCTATGACAGTTGATATAGTATTAATACATGATTGTTTCCCTAACGTTAATGCAATTTTGTCCGCTAGTTGGCGCTGACTACTAATGTGCAAACAGCCTATAAACAAGGTTAACAAATTTTGTTCTATTATTTACGAAATATTTAATAAAAATACGTGGAATCTAAATATAAATATCAAAATAATCTAAAATTAAAATACTTTAAAAGAATGTTGATATATTTTATTCTGTTAGTTATTTCTAGCGCATTAGACGCCATCTGTTGGTCCACGTACGAACTGTTTTTTTCTTCTCTAGGGAATAGTGATATTTTGTAGGTCTAGACCGGCAAATGTCTACTTTCTTGCGCACGCACACGCAGGAAAATTTTATTTTCAATACGTGTAGGATAAAAATTCTTTTACTTTCGTAATCTACACTTGTCATACTACTCACCTTTAAATTTATGACATTGAGTTCATTTCCACCCTGTATATATATATATATATATATATATATATATATATATATATATATATATATATATATATATATATATTTATGTTACCACGGTCCATCCTTCTGAGGTTGCGATTCTCACAGGAAACAACCTGACACCCTTGCCCAAACAATATATAAACTTGTATTCCATAATTGTGTAGTTAGTCAGATAATATTCATTTTGCATGTAGAAACTATGTCCATTTTATATTTGAAACTAAAATTAAACTTGTAATATAAATTGTAATTGTGGGACTTAAAATATAGTAATATAGTGTTTGGGCAAGGGTGTCAGGTTGTTTCCTGTGGGAATCGTAACCTTAGCAGGATGGGCCGTGGTAACTCCTCCCTCGTTAAAATTGGGTTTCATCGGAAAGTTTCAGCGCCGATGTAGGGGGTGAAGTTCTCGTTTGAAGTTCGATGACTTCTGTCGTGGACTGTTTCTTCACGTGTTATTTCTTCTTGAAGTACACTATAGTAAGGGTTGTAGCGCTGGCTACGATGATTCTGTATAGTGCTCATGCTGGATAATTGATGGTGTCTTCTTCTTCATTTGGGTTGTTGTAGTATGGGATGTTTTCTATATTTTTGATTGGCTTCAATTCTTCTATTCTATATGTTGAGTAAATGCCTGGATCGTAAGGCACGATTCAATGTGAATTAAACAACTCGAACACACAGATTTATTAATATACATGTACAATGAGATCAATACGAACTGACAGGTGACTTTGGAACAACTGACTAACTACTTACTTGATGTAAAAACATAGTGACCGTTCGTTGTATAATATATTTCTAACACTTCCCCTCAACGAAATCGGTAACACAATTTTAACATCAGTTAATACATTTCTATGTTAACAAACAATACATGAGTTTGACAACAGGAATCGTGCAAGAATTATCTTTTACAAATACCAAGTAAATTCAAACATTTATCATGTTTAGGTTTAGGTAATGCCTTCGTAAAAATGTCTGCAGGCATTTCTTCAGTTAATATATGTTTCAGAATGATTTCCTTAGACTCTACCAACTCTCGAACGAAATGGTGACGTATGTCAATGTGCTTGGTGCGGCTGTGGAAAACGGGATTTTCGGCAAGCTTTTGCGCACCTATGTTGTCGTTGTAGATCTTCACATTCTTCAGATCGCTGACGCCCAGCTCATACAGGAAGCGCTGAACGTACACCGCTTCCTTTGCTGCCTCAACCAATGCCATATACTCAGATTCAGTTGAGGATAAGGCGACTGTCTTCTGTTTCTTCGATTCCCAAGATATGACTCCTCCGTTCCAAATGAAAGAGTACCCGGTGTAGGATCTGCGGTCGTCCAGACTTCCTCCCCAATCAGCATCGACGAAACCACTTAACTCACTCTTCTTATTGGAATAATGGATACCCAGGTCTATACTTCCCCTTAAATAGCGTAGCA
Source organism: Stenolophus ochropezus (assembly GCA_035578165.1). NCBI lineage: Eukaryota > Metazoa > Arthropoda > Insecta > Coleoptera > Carabidae > Stenolophus > Stenolophus ochropezus. The sequence continues at coordinate 15,795,335 of JAQOWZ010000020.1, forward strand.
CACGTTTTGCGGCTGTCCAATGATTCTTTCCAAATGAATCATTGTATTGACTTAGGACTCCTGCAGCGTGTGAAATATCTGGACGAGTTGTGACGGATAGATACATCAGAGCCCCAACTAGTTCACGATACGGCGGCATCTCCCCGTCTGACTCGGTCCAGGGTTCAGACTTTGCCAATTTTGCGCTGACATCTAGGGGTGTGGACACTGGATGACAGTCTAACATTCCGAATTTTCGGAGAATGTTTTTTACATATCCGGTTTGGCTTACCCGGATACCGGTACTGCTTCTTTCAAAGTCCATCCCAAGGCAGTGTTTAAGCTCTCCCAAGTTGTTCACTTCAAAATTCTTCTCCAAATGAGCCAAGCATTCGTTGATGTCACTCTGGTTTTGTGACATGACTAGTATATCGTCAACATATACTACTATAAGAAGCAGTTGACCCTTCTGACCTTTCAAATAGACGCAAGGATCAGCTTTTGACGGTTCGGCTCCGAAATTTCGCAGCTCTCGATCCAGTCTTCGATTCCAAACACGACCAGCTTGACGCAGGCCATACAAGGCCTTCTTCATTAAACAGACCTTGTCTCCGCTAGAAAACTCCACCAGCATGTTTTTCGCCTTCGTCCACAAATCGGTGTTAGGTCGCTCTTGATGTACAATTTTCTCAAGAACCATTTCTATGTAATCAGGAGGTTCCATGTACACCTCTTCTTCAAGGCTGCCGTTTAGGTATGCTGTGGTTATGTCGAGCTGTAGTATGAACATGTTCTGACTAGCTGTTAATGCTATTGCAGTTCGGATCGACTTGAGGCGTGCAACTGGCGAAAACGTTTCATGAAAATCGGTCCCAGGCCGTTGCGAGAAGCCTCGAGCAACTATTCTAGCCTTTCTTTTCACCAAATTTCCATCTGCTCCGTATTTGTTACGTAGCACCATTCGGCTGCCAATCATATCGTGATTCTTAGGGCGATCCACCAGAGTCCAGGTATCGTTTTTCAGGATGGATTTTACTTCGCTGGCCATCGCCTGTAGCCATTCTGATGATTCAGGACTTGACATGGCGTGATTGATTGGAACTTCCGTCAACAACGCATATTCGGCGATCGCATCATGATTTTGATTGGCAGTGCTATATTGCCTCTTCGGTCTTCCAGGTCGTACAGTTTTGACCTTTTGTTGTTGACGTTGTTCTTCTGGTACATCTTCTACTGTTTCAACAACTCCTTCGGTTCTTTTGAATCCTCTAAACCATCCTTCACCGTCGGTATCATCGTCATCAGCTCGTTCGATGTTCACATCTTCTTGTTCATCGTTTACATTGTTTTGCTTCTCTGAAGAACGATTGAACGTGATGTCGATGAAGTCATCGTTGTCGGGCTGAATTCTGGTGATGTTGGATGATTTTGAATCTTCCTTTAATTTTAGTGACTTTTGGAGGTTGTTTTTGAATGTTGATGCTAAGAACTTCACGTCTCTACTAATTTCAACCTTCTTTTCGTTAGGGATCCAAATTCTCATGGCTTTGGACTCGTTTGAGTAGCCCAAAAATATACCCTTTCGAGAACGTGGCTGAAACTTCTCCTTTCCCGGACCTCTGTCCAGACAATAAACTTCTTGTCCAAAGATCTTAAATTCGTTGACGTTTGGTTGTTTTCCATACCAGACCTCATATGGAGTCTTCTCATTCAACTTACTCGTCGGACTTCGATTTCTGATGTAGTTCGCTGCGTGAATTGCCTCGGCCCAAAACGACGTTGGTAAACCGGATTCTAGAAGAAGGTATCGAGCGGTTTCTACAAGTGAACGATTCTTCCGTTCGGCGACGCCGTTCTGCTCTGGGTTGTAAGCCGCCGTCAAACGTCGTTCGATTCCTTGACTTTTCAGGAAATCATCAAATGCCTTATTCACGTACTCCCTCCCGTTGTCAGTCTGCAAGCACTTAACTTGCTTTCCATGTTGGGTTGTCACGAGGGATCTGTAATTCTCGAACTCTCTCAATACATCAGATTTCTCTCTTAGGAATTTTACCTCGCACCACCTCGATGAGTCATCGATAAACGTTACGAAGTATCGAGATTTTCCAATCGAAGGAATTCTCATCGGACCGCATACGTCCGAATATACAATCTCGCCAATTTCAGTTACCTTGGTAGATCTTTTCGGAAATGGCTGGCGACACATTTTACCTTGAAGGCACACTTCGCACTGGAAATCCTCGTTCATGTCTTCTAAGTTGAGTCCTTGGATGATCTTGTTTCTAGCTGCTTCTTTCAAATCTTTCGGATTTAAGTGACCAAGCAGGATGTGCCACTCCTTCAAAGATTTCTTGGGCAAAACTTCTGAATCATTGTCTTCTTCGATGGTGTTCATGCAGTCGTCATCTTTTCCTTTTCTGACGTAGTAGAGTCCATCAATTCGATCTGCAATCATCTTCACGTTTCCGCGGTGGTCGAAAACTTCTGCTTTCTTTTGATTAAAAACAATGCTAAATCCTTTATCGGTAATTTTTCCAACCGAAATCAAATTTGTCCGCAGATCAGGTACATGAAGCGCATCATGTAACTTCACGGTTGTGTTTTTACCGTCGATTTCTGTTACGAGCGCAGCAACTCCTCGTGCTTTAATTTCTGTACTTACATGACTAGCCAAATTTAGCGTTCCGTTTCCGGTCTTCTCGATTTTTACAAAATCAGTCTTATCACGACATAAGTGAGATGAACATCCACTATCTACGCACCATTTCTTGTTGACAATACAAGAGAAAGCGTTCTCTTCAGTGTCTGCATAAAAACTGACATCTTCTGCTTTATTCCCGGATTGCTTTTTATATTTACAATCTCTGGCTTTATGACCTGTTTCGTGGCACTTGTGACATCGATACTTGAAGGGTTTATTGTCAGTTTCAGATTTCTTTTCATCTTTCTTCTGGTAGTACTTGTTCTTGGGATTCTTAAATGCTGCCATACCGCTTTGCGTTGTACTCGAACTGTCAACGCTTTTCCGAGCATCGCTTTCCTCGACGATTTTTATTCGCAACGTGTCGGGAGAGGGTAGCTCGTCCCGCGACTCTATAGCGCATCTGAAGTTCTCGAAACTCGCCGGCAAGCTGTAAAGTAGCATTCTTGCAAGCAAGTCCTTGTTCACTTCCACGCCCATCTCATGGAGCTTATCTACCGCGTCGAAAAATTTTCGTGTGTGTTCTCGCACATCTTCTCCTAGCATTTTCTGCAACATTAATTGCTTCAAAAGAGTAGCTTTTCTCGCTGGTCCCGATGATTGATAGATTGATTCTAGTTTCAACCAAACTTCGCTGGATGTAGCACACCCTTTTACTTGTTTAAGTTTAGAAGGATTTATAGATAAAATCAGGTCCGACTTAGCTTTACTGTCCCCAATGATCCAATTTTTCATGGCCGCTTCTGACGCTGTGTCTCCAACGGTAACTGCTGGTTTTACGTGTACACCGTTTACAAAATGCCACGCGTCATTTTTTATTAACAAAGCTTCCATCTGGATCTTCCATGTGTCGTAATTTTCCTTGTTGAGGCTTTCAATACGGACCGAAGTTGAAGCCATTTCTTATACGATGCACATGCACGGACAAACTCCAAAATCAACTGTATTTTTTTTTTCACAATTCACACGTCACTTTCACATACGATACTGGGCCCATAACCTGTTGAGTAAATGCCTGGACCGTAAGGGACGATTCAATGTGAATTAAACAACTCGAACACACAGATTTATTAATATACATGTACAATGAGATCAATACGAACTGACAGGTGACTTTGGAACAACTGACTAACTACTTACTTGATGTAAAAACATAGTGACCGTTCGTTGTATAATATATTTCTAACACTATACAATTGGATCGTCATTTTCAGAGTTTGGGTGTCGTTGTACTTTATTTTGTAATTTTCAATGATTATCGGTTTGCCGAATGTACCGTGTTTGAAATTTAGATCTTGATTCTGGATATTCAGTTTGCATTGGTCTTCTTTGATTGAAAATATTCCGTGCAAGTTTTTTATGTTATCTTCATGATCACATTGAGTTTTTATTGATTCAGGAAATGGGAATATTCAAATGAATTGATTGATTTCGTCTAGATATTCAATATGATTCCTTTTGATGTTCACTTTCACCAATGGGGAGTTTTCTACTTCGTTTCGTAGCAAGAAATTTGCTTCGCAGGAGTCTTCATTTATTTCTCTTATGTGGTTTGGACATTGGAAAGTGATCTTTTTATTGCGAGTACATATACCACATAAAGACCTTATTTGCCCAAATTTCAGACTTCAGTATATACTCATGATTAGGAATTATGGTAAAGAACTCAGAATTGTGTTTCCTTGGAGTTGGAATTAAATAGATAAGTTCCAAAATTGTGTCAAAATTTATAGGAATTTCTATGAAGTATATAATTTTGTTATCTTGTAATTTACAGTTGACTGAAATTACTTTTTCTATGTCCGGCATATTTTCTACGTTTATTTTAAGTGGTAGTTCATCTTTATAGTACTTTGAGGTTTTGTTTAATTCCTCATATAGATCGTGCGTTTTGATGATGCTCGGATGCATAGTATAGAGTTTACAAAAAGTTAATAAATTTTCGATGTCTTGAAAGGTATTTAGTATCAATGTAAATAGAATTTCTAGTAAATATCTTTGATTATCAATTTATCATTATCTTTGACTCCTGTAGTAATGGTATGTAATAGTTCTGTTAATTTAGATTTTAGAATATTTTCGTTTTGTCTAATAATATCAATGGTCTTGTTAAAATATTTTATCATTTGATTGCTTACAGTGTTTTGGATATTAATTTGGTTCTTTAAATTTAATTGATTCTCTTGCAAATGTTCTAGAATTTTCTTATATCGTTTATCATCTTCGACATCTAGGTTTCCTGTGATGGCTTTTACAACTGTTCCCAACCCGTTAAAAATACCTCATTGTTCTTGAATTTATTAATAGATGACTAAATTTCTCATTAATTTTGTTTCTTATGTACCCAATAATTTTGTTATTATTTTCAACATCCGTGCTGTATGAGTTGTGAGTGTTTCTTGTTTAAATTGTCATACTGTAGTATTAGTGGTTCCAAATCGTAGTAGTGTACAAGAGTATGTTGTGTTCTTTGTAGTTTTGCGTCTCCGAGACTAATTATTGGTAGTGCTGGATTATGTGTGATGTCTTTAGCAATTAATCCGTTTGAATAAGGGGAGTACAGGGACCTGGAATTGCGGGGTATTTGTTAATAGTTTTTCTGGGTCTTTTTATATTGGAGATGTGAATTTTTGGTTGTTTCTTTTCGTTATCTGTATCGAGTTCTGCGGTTTTTAGATTTTCATTAATTATTTTGTTTTGTTTTCTAATTTTGGGTTTTTGGTTTTATTTACCTTCTGTTTATTATGAACGTACACTGTTTCGGATATAAGAGGTAGTTCTTCGCATTTCTCATATAATTTTGAAATAGTTTTAGTTTTGTTTTCTTGTAATTTGTTATTAATATCTCTACAAATTAATTTGGATTTTTCCTTATGATTTTGAATATAATTTTGAGTTATTTGTTTATCAATGTCTATGTCAAATGGAGAATTTGTTTCGAGATTGCCATTGATAACTTCGATAGGTTTTAGATTAGTTGTGCTATGGTTTGTGTTATTGTATGCGAGAATGACGTATTTTACTTTATCTTCGATTAATTTGTTTTTGAAGTGGTCTCGCAAATTAAATAAACATATGTGCTCTATTAATGTGAAATGAAATCGTTCGATTAGACCGTTCGAGTTTGGATATTTAGAACAAATAAAATGGATTTCGATTTTATGGAGGACTACAAGTTTTTTCACTACTGTATTTTTGAATTCAAATCCACTATCTGATATGATTAACTGAGGGATGCCATGATGTGAAAAGAAATTAATCAACTTATTAGAGATTTCGATGGCGTTAGTAGAGTTGACCATGTATGCTTGTGCATACTTAGAAAATGCGTTGATGATAGTAAGGAATTTCGTATTTTCTAGTGTAAGTATGTCGACATGTACTGTGTGTAGGGGTTTGTCAGGGGTAGGAGTGATAATGAGTTTAGGTTTGATGGGATTTCTCTCGTACTTAGCTGCCAAACAAGTTTCGCAATTATTTATGAAGTTTGTGATAGATTTCAATTCATTGGGCCAATAGTATAATTTTTTAATTTCATGATGTATTTCGTTGATTCCGCGGTGGTTTGTTTTTCCTTCGTGAAATTTTGTGATGATTTGTGTCTTCTTTTTCTACGTCAATCAATTTTGTATTACTTTTAATAAATTTTATTTGAGAATGTATAAAGTGTTTTTGAAGAATGTTGCTAAATTGTTCGTATATGGGTGATTCGAAATACAGATAATATCGAACATTGGGGGCAATATATTCCTTAATGAAATCCACTATCTCTTGTTCAAAATTTATTTCTGATATTTGAACGTGCAATCTCATTTTATCCACATAGAGTTTTTCAATTTTAGGTTTCGATGGGGGAATGTTTTACTTGGATGGGATTCTCAGGATTGGAGTGGATTGTTTTGTTTGTTTCGAGGTAAATTTGTTCGTTATTATCCAGTATCACTAGTATTCATTATTTGTCATTGTGAGGATTGAATATTTCATTATTATTTTTGATAAGGTCGTACAATTTTTTTAATTCTGGGTCTAAAGCTATAAGTGTTTATATTTAATTCGTTTCTCGATAGGGCATCTGCATTTGTATTAAGTGAGCCTTTTTATGAATGAGGTCTTGCAAAAAAAATTACGTGAACCTTGTAGTGTTATAGGATTTTGTTTAGTGCTGGACGGGTTAATTTATTCAAACCAAATGTGGGAACCTTTTATTGGACAGGGTTGATAAATTGTTTATAACAGTTGTAAATTTACAAACCAAATATGAGAAGAAAATCTACAAAATAATATAACAAGTAATTACAATTTAGATAATGTTTTTACATTAATAAAAGTTATACTCACAGCCAGACTTTGAGTGTGATTGATATCAAACTACTTTAGTCCACCAGACTATTCTGCTCTGGTTACACTATCACTCACAATTAATTACATGTGTTTACTCGACAAATGTTCTACAGTCAGTGACTAAGCAGACAGCCGGCTTGCCGCTCATGGCACATGTTGCCAAAATTAGATAAATTAAATACACTATATTATAATATATATAAAATTTAGGAATGAACTACAAAGTATAACATTACAACCTTTTTATTGTTTAAATCGAACCTACAAAGTCTAATTTATCGCTCTGTATGATTTAAATAATTTTTATTTACATTTTATGTTACATAAAATCGATTTAAAGTATCATACTTTTAAAAAGTTGCAAAAAGTCAGCCATGTTGTGACGTGTGTAGGATCTTTTGGAAGACATAAAAATTATAAAAGAAAAAAATATGTAAATTAAAATTTTAGATCAAATGTTTTTATATTTATGAAAAATATATATTAAATGTAGTAATATAACACAATTTTATTTCTTGAAATATAATTTTTATTTGGAGTGAAATTATCCACGCATCGAAGGGGCATGGTGGCTTGTTTGAAAGTTGGTAAACTGGACAGTGTGTGATTGAAAGCATTGTAAGGCTTTTGTGTGCAACTATATTTGCTCAAGATTATTCAATTTTTCAGTTTGGAAGTTAAAACATTATATTTGACGTTAATGTTTTTACATTAATAAAAGTTATACTCACAGCCAGACTTTGAGTGTGATTGATATCATACTACTTTAGTCCACCAGACTATTCTGCTCTGGTTACACTGTCACTCACAATTAATTACATGTGTTTACTCGACAAATATTCTACAGTCAGTGACTAAGCAGACAGCCGGCTTGCCGCTCATGGCGCATGTTGCCAAAATTAGATAAATTAAATACACTATATTATAATATATATAAAATTTAGGAATGAACTACAAAGTATAACATTACATCACCCCGCCCACATAACATACAATTCACCAATTTAGGTTATGTGTCCGAAACTTTATATCGCTTGAGATGTACCGCATGGAATGATCCTCTTTCTGCATCATCTTCAGGTTGAGAGAGAATGTAGGTATTTTCGTGGATCCTTTTCTTTATGCGGAATGGGCCTTCGTAAACAAGGAAAAATTTCTTGATCTGATGATTTGCGGCTGATGACACCGGGTTTGCGCGCAGTAACATCAGCTCACCAACCTGGAATTGAGCCTCCTGTGCCTTTTGCCGCGCTAGGCGGCGAGCAGTTTGGGATTGCATGGATTCCTTGGCTAAAACTAATCGCTGAGGGTGAACTTCCGGGTTAGGGGCTGGATAACTCAAAACTTTACGCAACAGCGGCGCTGGGGGAATACCAAAGTGGAGTTCTACAGGTGAAAATCCCGTGGACTCGTGTCTGATGTTGTTCAGGGCCCAGCGGGAGTGCTCTTGGTGTATGTATGAGCGGAAAAGTCGCCCAAGTTCCCTCATCGTTCTTTCCACAGGATTGGCCTGTGGGTGTCGAACCGAAGTAATATGCACCTCGAACCCCGCCTGCTCCAGAGTTCGTTTCCACAGATTTTCCGTGAACTGAGTACCTGAATCTGCAAGAATCCTCCTTGGCCTTCCTACCTCTTCGACATATCGCCCTAGAAATCGATTTAATAGAGTCTTGGTCGTTGCTTTTTTTAATCGGGTACAGTGATATAAGTTTGGAAAAAACATCCATAATCACATATAGATATGTAACTCCAGCCCGTGATCTAGGTAAAGGACCGTACAAATCCATAGCCACTAGGTCATCTGGACAGTCAGGTAATATGGGAGAGAAAGGAGGTTGAGGATGCTTGCTAGGTTTCGCCTTTTGACAAATGTCACAACTGCTTACCACCTCGCGAACACATTGATGAAGTTTTTTCGCCCAGACTTCCCTCTTCATGGCTTGCCAAGTCTTAGCCACTCCCAAGTGGCCGTAGGCTTTATGATAGACCTGGACTATAGATTTGAGAAGTATCTGTGGTATGGCGACGAGCGCAGGTTCATCCTGACCCCGCCGAAGGTACAATACCTGGTTATACAGCAAATATTTTTCGTTCTGATCATTCTCCAACGAGACAATGACTTTAGATAAATATTTGTCGGCCCTCTGATGTTCTGCTAATTGTTTAAGTTCTTGCTGGAGCTTTGGATCAATATTCATAGACTTGATTCGTAGGAGATGGAAATGTTTTCCAGGCGGCGTAGGAAGTCGTTCCATCGGATGCCGTGACACCGCATCTGCAACTATATTCTGTGACCCTGAGGCATATTCCACGGTATAATCATACTCTTGGAGCGCCAACGCCCACCGAGAAATTCTGGGAGAAAGTAATCGACATGTAGCTAAAAACCGCAAAGCCTGATGCTCTGAGAGAATTATAAATGGTTTTCCCAACAAGTACACTCGCCATTTTGTTACTGCAAAGACTATGGACAATGCTTCACGTTCTGAGACAGTTTCGCTCCCTTGCCGCTAAAATTCGGCTCGCGTACGCAATGACTCTGCGCTCGCGTAATATTCGCTTAAATAATTGAGCTCCAAGTCCTACGTCCGACGCATCCGTTTGCACAAATAATTTATACCTCGGATCGGGACGATACAGAAGTGTAGCTTCAGAAATTATTTGCTTTACCTTTTTAAAGGCTGTTTCCGCTTCCGTAGTCCATCTGAACTTCGTACTCTTTCCTAGGAGTCGCGTCAGTGGCTCTGCCGTGTTCGAGAAACTTTCGTAGAATCGTCGGTCGTAATTACAAAGCCCCAGGAAGGCTTGTAGTTGTTTTACCGATTTCGGTACTGGAAATGCCTCGATTGCCGCTACTCGTTCAGGATCGGGTTTAGCGCCCTCGGAAGTAATAATGTAGCCAAGAAATTTCATTTCCTTCCTAAAAAATTCACATTTTGACAATTTCAACGTTAGTCCAGCCGCTTGAAGTTTAGTAAAAATTTGCTGTAAATGACCTAAGTGTTCTTCTTCGTTCCTGGAAAAAATTAACAAGTCGTCGACAAAAGCTACACAGAAACCACTCACCTCCGCGCTCAGAATCTCTGTTATGCACCGCGTAAATGATGCAACAGCGGTGGCTAAGCCGAATGGTAAACTGCGAAAAACATATGACTGCCCTTCATGGAGAAATCCCGTATATTTTCTGTCTTGTGGCCTGATTGGAATCTGCCAATATGAACTAGTGAGATCTAGACTGGACATAACCTTGATTTCTCCTAGCTGATCCAAGATGTCTTCAACTGGTCGTGGCTGTTCGTGATCCTTTACCATGACGGTGTTTAACCGTCGCGCGTCCATACATATTCTTACGGACCCATCTCGTTTAACTACGGTAACTATAGAACTTATGTATTGGGTTGGTGATTTCTCAATAATGCCCCACCGTAGCATGTTTTCTATTTCATTTCTCACCGCTTGTCGGTGTGCAATAGGTATTGGATATGGTTTCTGATAAAAAAAAGTGCCTCATTAACTAGCTGAATACCATGCTCGTAGTTTTGCACCAGTCCTGGTTTATCCGAGAACAGTTTCTCAAAATTTTTGAATATAGCTAACAAATTTTCTGGAACAGTTTCCTTTAACTTGACATGGGATAACGGTTCATCGCATTGCTCTTTATTATTACTAACTTGGACTGCTGCACAGTTTGCTACTGGCCCATAAGGCATCCATGAGGATGAAATAAATATAGCTAGTGACTCACCAGTGAGCTTCAGATGGTTATGTTGTGCTTCTGGTATACTAAGTTCTCCTTGACCGGTTTGGATAGTAATGTGCCGTTTTCCAAGATCCACAATCGCGTTCGTACCTAGGACTACAGGGTAGACCAAATCCGGCACGAACAAAAATTCATGAAGTAACTCAGTACCAGCTACAGTGAATTTAAGCTGTGCTTGATGAGTTACTCTTTTCGGTCGGGCTCTAAATGCACCTGAAATTCTTACACCGGTTACTGGAAAAATTGAAGCGTTTATAAGTTCTCCAATAATATCCCAAACTTCCCGGGAAATGCAGCTCACTTGACTCCCCGAATCAATGAGAGCAGGGTACTCGATATTAGCGAACCGCAGAAGAATTATTGGACTACGATTGTCGGATAAAACGTGTTTATCATTGCATTCTTCCAATAGTTCATCTCGTATGTCCTCTCCGATTATTCGTAATGGTATTAATTGATCTGAGTCCTTTTGTACTGCCCACCCCACCGTAGGACCAGTCGGGCGTGGCGGCTCTAGTTTTCCGACCACCCGCCGGCCCAAGAATTTTCCTGGTCATTTAAAGAGGCAAGCCTAGGTGGTTTAGGTGCAGCAACCCTTGCCGAATATCTAGAATCAAATGATGGTTTCGTGGGTTCTGCATGAGCCTGAAATCGATTTTGTTCTACTACTGTTGTTTGTGCTGCAAGTTTCGGTATTGTGCCGGTCCTGCATGAACATGGTTTGGTGCGGCTGAGTTAACCTCGACTGCCGCACATGCCTCTTCGTGAGCTGCAACCACGTGCTCCGCGACTTCACATTCAGTTTGATCTTCTACTGATTCATCCATACCTTGATCTTGGTCTCTAAAACTAACTGTATATCTTGTTGAACGTCTAGGTGTTCTATTCAACACCATCTTTAACCATAGATGTCCCCATTTTGGCTAACCCGCCCCACGTTGGGCGCCAGTTGTAGTGTTATAGGATTTTGTTCAGTGCTGGACGGGTTAATTTATTCAAACCAAATGTGTGAACCTTTTATTGGACAGGGTTGATCAATTGTGTATAACAGTTGTAAATTTACTAACCAAATATGAGAAGAAAATCTACAAAATAATATAACAAGTAATTACAATTTAGATAATGTTTTTACATTAATAAAAGTTATACTCACAGCCAGACTTTGAGTGTGATTGATATCAAACTACTTTAGTCCACCAGACTATTCTGCTCTGGTTACACTATCACTCACAATTAATTACATGTGTTTATTAAATACACTATATTATAATATATATAAAATTTAGGAATGAACTACAAAGTATAACATTACAACCTTTTTATTGTTTAAATCGAACCTACAAAGTCTAATTTATCGCTCTGTATGATTTAAATAATTTTTATTTACATTTTATGTTACATAAAATCGATTTAAAGTATCATACTTTTAAAAAGTTGCAAAAAGTCAGCCATGTTGTGACGTGTGTAGGATCTTTTGGAAGACATAAAAATTATAAAAGAAAAAAATATGTAAATTAAAATTTTAGATCAAATGTTTTTATATATATGAAAAATATATATTAAATGTAGTAATATAACACAATTTTATTTCTTGAAATATAATTTTTATTTGGAGTGAAATTATCCACGCATCGAAGGGGCATGGTGGCTTGTTTGAAAGTTGGTAAACTGGACAGTGTGTGATTGAAAGCATTGTAAGGCTTTTGTGTGCAACTATATTTGCTCAAGATTATTCAATTTTTCAGTTTGGAAGTTAAAACATTATATTTGACGTTTGAAACGAAGTGAAGTTAGGCGAGAACCCTGATACGTCACTAGACAAGAGGGGAAGTGGGGTATTTCAGCCGCGTTTTCACGTACATCGTTTTTAATTGCAGTTTTTTCATTTTAAAGATTAACTTGGGGAAAAATAAAAAATACGGGTCTAATATTTTTTATTATTCTATCGATTAAAGCTAAAAACAAAAAACCGTGCAAGACCTCATTACTTCGTAGTCAAATTCTTCTAATCTAGTTCTTCATCTCATTAATTTTGAATGTGGGTCCTTTAAATTTTGTAAATATTGTAATGGTTTGTGATTATAAATTTTCTTCCGTAAAGTTAAGGTCGAAAGTATTTAGTTGCCCATATATATGGCTATTATATAACAGCTGTTAATTATTTTGCCGTGGTGTCATATTTCTGTTCCGTATCGTTTAAAGTCTTACTAGCATAAGCAACGGGAAGGTCGGATCCGATAGGGCCTTGTGATAATACGGCACCTATGGCGTATTTACTTGCGTCTGTTATCATAATGAACGGTTTGGTAAAGTCTGGGTACTGGAGTATTGGTTCGATAATTAGTAGGTTTTTTCAGGTGTTAAAAAAAAATTACGTAATCGGGATCGTTATAATTAATGGTGGCATTTTTTAAACATTTTGTTAACGGTTTCGTAAGATGAGCAAAATTTTAATAAATTTCCGGTAATATCCTAAAAGTCCTAAGAATGCTTTGATTTGTTTTGTTGACTTCGGTACCGGGTAATTTTGAATAGCATGAATTTTATCAGGATTAGGTTTTACACCTTCGGGGGTCACGACATGTCCGAGGTATGCAACTTCTTTCCTGAGGAATTTAGATTTATCCAATTGGATTTTTAAATTAGCTTCTTTTAATCGGTTAAAAACTGTTCTTAAAATTTTGAATGTGTTCTTGAAGGGATGTATTAAAAATGATTACGTCATCTAGATAAACAATCCAGATTTCATTTACTAAATTTCTAAGAACGTTGTCCATTACTCTTTGAAAAGTAGCGGGTGCGTTCTTGAGTCCAAATGGCATTCTTAAAAACTCATTATGCCCATGTTCTGTGCTGAAGGCTGTTTTTTCAATATCTGATTTGTTCATCTCAATTTGATGAAAACCAGATGCAAGGTCTAAAGTAGAAAAATATTGACATCTGCCTAATTTGTCTAATAAGGAGTTAATGTTCGGGATTGGATATTTGTCGTCTATCGTTTTGTCGTTCAATTTTCTATAGTCGATCACAAGTCTCCATTTCTTTTTACCTGATGCGTCTAGTTTTTTGGGGACGACCCATATGGGGGATGACCAGGGTGAATGGGAAGGACGGATGATATTTTGGTCAAGCATTTTTTGGATTTGAGATTGAACTTCTTTTCGAAAGATTTCCGGGTATCTATAAGGTTTTGCATAAACGGTCTTATCATATTTCGTGCGAATGAAATGTTTTACCTCGTTAGTGAAAGATAACGGGTCATGTTCGATGTGAAAGATATTTTTTTCACGACATGCATAGAAAGCTCTACTTTCTTCTCGCGATATAGAGAGGAAAGTTACTTTTCCCTCTCTAGAGAGGAAAATGTAGTGTTACCAATAGTATAGTACGTAATATTGGAAAAATTCATAGTTATATTAAATTTTTTTATTTAATAATGATATTCTTTAATAAAATTATGGCAATTATGTCTTGTTCTTTTCTTTTTTCACATTATTTCGCAATTTAATAACTTAAATTGACATATTGGAAATAAACAACTGCATCGGTAAACGTCAAAGTTTACAGTACAGTCAGTACAGTCATAACCTAACTTATCATATTGCTGCGCCTATTCATTCAAGTAAATGGATTTTTGAAATATGTCGTGAAAAAAATGTTGTGTCTAACACGAAAGGAAAGCACTTTTTCCACTCTCACTCGAATGCCTCACTCGCTGCGCTCGTGAGTCACACACGAGCTCGAGTGGTAAAAAGATACGCTTTCCTCTCTACTTTGACAAATAACTATTTGTACTCGGTCAGCAGTTTTGTTACCTCAGATTTTTCTTCATCGTTCGTATGGTTCAGTCTTACTTTGTTCATATTGAATATATTCTCTATTTCTTTTTAGCAAAAATTTAGATTATTTATTTCAAAACTGTTTAATTTTTGAAATTTTACACAATTTACTGAATTTATAATTTCTTCATTTTGGCCTAAATTTATGATTGGATATATGGCTTTGTGACTTTGAATTTTGGCAAGTCCTTCGGGAATTATTATGTTATTGAATTTAGTTTCCGGTATCAATATTTCTCCGTTTTCGATATTATTTAGAAATAATTCACCTAATTTTTCTGGTCTAGGTGGAATTTTTATGTAATTAGATTTGGGTATTATTTCATGGTAATGAATTTCAATTTCTTGTTTCGGAATTATAATTTTGTCATCTGTCAGGACAATTTTTGCACCTAATAATTTCAAATTTTCTAAACCTAGTAAAATATCAAAATTTCGGTGGAAGTTAAATAAGTGGTACTTTACTAATTTGTCTGGGGCATTACATAATTTTGAAGCAGGAATCATTATGCTAGAATTTTCTATTGATGTTCCATAAGCTGTAGTAATTTTGAATGGATCATTCTTAATTTGATTTTTGTAATATTTCTTCGCGATGTTTGGATTTATGAAAGATCGTGTACTGCCTGTATCGATTAAAGCTTTCAGGTTAAATTCGGGAATACAATGAATGGTAGTTCACTATGGGTATGAATCACATTCATTAATTCAATGTTTGTTCCGAGGCTGTTATTAAAAAAAAATGGTTTTCGTCAGTTTGTTCTGGTTCAGCGACATAATATTTTAAATTTGATTTATCTACATAATTTTCAAAATTTTGTTATTCTGGTTCTGCATATTCTTGCAGTTCTGTATTAAATAGTTCCTCAGCGATAGGAGGTCTGTTTTGGGAGTGAAAGAATTGTTGTGGACTATAAGGACCAGCTGATGGGTGAGGTGTCGTTGACTGCCGTGTGGAAATTCTCATAGGTGTTGGCTTATTCGGTTTAAAATTTGAATTTGGTCGAAAAACATTTTGGTTGGGTTGATTATTTGGTTTGTTGAATTAGTATGGACGTTGGTTATTGAATGGTTTGTTAAATTGGTTGTTGCCAGGGAATTGGTTATTATAGTTTTGTTTAAATACCTGATTTGCAGGAGGCAAGGGTATATACATTAGTTGCCGGTGTTGCACCACCACCCTGCCTAAAAAGCTTGTACTATTAAAACGCTTTGTCACAGAGCTTCTAATCTATGTCATGTCAGTAAATTACAAGAAGAAATTAATTTTTTGGATGAAGTTTTCTTGAAAAATGATTACAGCAAAACACAAATAAGAAGAGCTCTAAAAACGAAGAATAAACCTCTACACTAGTCGTTCCTGAAAAGAAATTATTTGCTACTTTGCCATTTATTGCCAATGTGACAGACAAAATTGGAAGGATTCTTAATAAATATGACATAAAAACATCATATAAATCAAGTTTAAAAATCCGTGATTTTCTTGGCAATGTCAAAGATACAGTTCCTTTATACTGTTCTGGCATTTATAAGATTCCTTGTCAGTGTGGTAAAATATAAATTGGCCAAACTGATAGAACTGTAGCATCGAGATTAAAGGAACACAAACGTCATATTAGATTAAACCAACCTGATAAGTCTGCAGTTGCAGAACATGCAATTCAGAAATTACATGGAATTGATTTCGAAAACACGAAGATTCTTGCAAGAGAAAATCACTGGATAAGATGACTTATTAAAGAAGCAATTGAAATCAAGAAATATCCTAATAATTTTAATTTAAATACAGGCTTTGAACTAAATAAGTCGTGGTTACTTGTCATCCGTTTTTAATTTTATGTCAATGTCATTTGTATGTTTTCATTTGTTACCTATTTTACATGTTGGCGTGACTACTTATTTATATTTAGTTTTGTTTTTTACCTGACGAAGGCAGCACTGAGCTGTCGAAACGTTGTAATTAATAAAATTTTACAGAACTTAAACCCAAATATTTTCTATTGATTAATTCTGTTTAGTTTGAAAGCTTTTTTCAATATTCAGTTGTCAAATCTTTTATGAAGAATATTAGTTCTGGATATGTACCGAAGCAGTCTACAACTTTTAAAAGAGATGAAATTAAACATTTTACGAGATGTCTTTGATTGTGACAGATGTCAAAATAATTATTTTGTATATCACAGGATTCTAAAGTAGAATTAAAATATCAAATTTTTATCGTTTGTTATGATTTTTTTTACAACACTAGTGGTGTGAAATACACCATATACAACGTGTTGCTAAGGAGTAATTTGCATGGTTACATTACAAGATAAAATAAAATCATTTACAGCCGAATTTTTGAAGCGGTGTTAGCTTAAAACCAAAATGAGTGTTACCGGTATTAAAATTTAGCCTAATCCCGCATTCTCGAAACAAACACGGTGTTAGAGTAACCTAGTTCTAGCTTAACACCACATAATCAAAATGGCGGCTGATATGGTGAATAAACGCAAAAGAAAGTGCAATTTCACTACAAATAAAGTAGATATAATGACTGAAGAAATAAATAAAAGGCAGGGTGTATTATTTGGGAAACCCTCGCCGTACAATACCCCAATGAAGAAGGTTCGTTCTTGGGAAGAAGTATCTTTAGCAATAAATGCGGTTGCTTCCCAAACACGAACGGTTTCAGAAATAATAAATAAATGGAAGTAGGAAAAAATCAGAGTAAAATCGAAACGTAAGTAATAAATGACTTAATTTAATAAATTTACATAATAGTAATTAATGATATGAACTCGTTAGATGTCAATATACTAAAAGAGAGGCGTAAGACAGGAGAAGGTCCAGCTATACCACCCACTACGGACCAACAAGATAAAATATTATCTATAATAGGTTCGGCATCTGTAGGTGGTTTGAATGATGCTGTAGACATAGGTTTGCCATCAGGTAAAGTTTTTATAGTTTCTTAACCTTAATTCAAGACGGATATATGTAAGTACCTACATTATTTTTTAAACTATATTCTTATTATTTATAGGTTTTAACCAAAATCCTGGGTTCACAACTTCCATAAACTCCTTTTTCATGTCCTTTGACGAAAGTAAGTTTAGTATGAACAAAATAATAAAAGAATGAATTTATTTTCAACCCATTGTAGTTCCAGTCGAAATTATCGACATTCTTCCTCCTCCCCCAAATTTTACAAATAACACTGTTGAAACGCAGACGGAGTAAGAGGGTAGGTGTGCACAGAGTTTGGGTAATGGAAGTGCCCAGGTGTAGGAGGAAAATAAAATTAATAATAGTTTCGTTAGTTATTTCTTCGTAAATACAACTTTACAAAATATGTGGGATAAAAACGAATCAATAATGTTTTTATTGATATGAGATGGATAATATTATGTTCAAAATAAGGGTCTTTAATTAGAAGTTTTGGCTAACTTTTGTACCGCATTTAGCTATACTTAAAAATTTAGTATATTTGTTTCGCAAATAATTTCTCTCAAAAAGCATTTATTTTTTTATCATTTTATTAATTTAGTGTTAAGTAAAAATATAACATATTAACAACAAAATTTTAAAAATACTAATTCTAGTGTAAAAACAGATTGTTTATTTTCAAATCAAATTTTGAACCAAATATGAATTTATTATTCAAAACTATTTTACAATTATGT
Source organism: Stenolophus ochropezus (assembly GCA_035578165.1). NCBI lineage: Eukaryota > Metazoa > Arthropoda > Insecta > Coleoptera > Carabidae > Stenolophus > Stenolophus ochropezus. The sequence goes on from JAQOWZ010000020.1 coordinate 15,813,620, forward strand.
TAGCTTTAATTTGGTAATGGGGGTGCCTAGGGGTGCCCCCTTGTGCACGCCTATGATGAGGGTGCACTGTTTATATATTATATTAAATAACTATTTATTTTTACTATTAGTTTTCATAGAGCAAGCACCGAGAGAACTGCAGAACATTTACAACAATTAGTTACTAACTAGTTGGTTAGTACTACAAATAGTAAAAAATAAATAAAAGTTAGAACATGTAATCTCGAATTAGTTAAAAAAAAATCAATTTTACTTATTAACGATGATTACAATAGTGTTTTATACAATTATATAATACGTGTATGCAAGTACAAACGGCTACAAGATCTAACTTAAAATATGACACTACACTATTTACGCTATTCTAAAAGAAATGATCTTGCACTTAAGAAAACTACTGCAGTCTCAGTAGTATGGTAGCAAAAACTCGCATCGTCGGTCAAAGGTTACACTGGCTTATCAAGAGAGAAGTTGTTTTTGTTTAAATAAATAAACATAAACATTGATAAGCTATTTTTTTGATAATTAAATATTAATATGGAATTTTTTTTATTGATGAGAGAAAAGGTCAATGCATTGAAGTTTGGTTACTGGAAATTACCGGTGTTCTAGAAAAATCGTTATCAATCGTATGGGATACTTACATATATGCTGACCAGGGTGAATTTTACTTATTATTTTCTAGGCTGTTCCATTACAGAAACTGATTGAAGTCGTCACATTTTGGTAAGAATATTATTGTTAGTTATGAACTATAATTAATATTATTAATTTTGTTGAAAGACAATAACAATTATTTGTTTGTTTAGAAATGGATTTCAACAAGTTGAATGAAACAGCCTCTTTGAAAAATGTAAAACCGCTTATGAAAATAACCGATATGGAAATTAATAAACAATATAAACTTACTAATATTATAGCTGTCAAAACAAGATTCGGAAGGAAGATAATAGCAGAGTGTGAAAATTTCATTGTTTACATCCCTGGTCGGTTTGACCTTAGACTAGGAATAGTGGGGAGACAAGGCATATGGACGCGTATATTTCAAAATCATCAGAGCAATTTTGAGCCTTAATGACACGTCAAAATCAGCTGAAACAGTCTAATCGACCAGTTAAATATTGTACAATTACAGTTGTCCAAATAAACACTTGATTATTCATGAATCAACACATAATTTTATTTTATAGATGTAAATACATATATTCGTATGAAATAACATAAACAATAAAAAACAAATTACTAAAAATAATAAATATGTAAAAGTGTAAAACTATATAAGTTTCATTTTCTCTGATCATTCCATAGCAGCTGGTATAATATTATGTTGATCTACAAAACCATGTTCAAATTTATTTAATGGTGGTAATTTATGGTATAAAAGAATACAAAGTAAACTAAACTCAACTAAAGTAGAAAAAACTAATCCATTAAAAATTAAAGATTTAAAACTAGGAAAACTGAGTCAAACTAAAAACGTGTTCTCGTGATCGTCAGTAAATACAAAATGGGGTTGATAAAATGAAGTTGCTGGGCTACCCTAGTTTGTAAACTTAAGTGTTCGACTGTACTTGTTCGTAAAACGCCTTCTTTATTTACATTTATTTTTTTTAATATTGTGGAAAATTGTCCATTAAATAAATTTGAACATGGTTTTGTAGATCAACATAATATTACACCTATCTATATCTGCTATGGAATGATTAGAGAAAATGAATCTTTTATAATTGTTATACATTTACATATTTATTATTTTTAGTAATTTGTATTGTGCTGTTTATTGTTATTTCATACGAATATATATATTTACATCTGTAAAATTAAATTATGTGTTGATACATGAATAATCAAGTATTTATATGGACAACTGTAATTGTATAGTATTTAACTGGTCGAGTAGACTGTTTCAGCTGATTTCGACATGTCATTATGGCTCAAAATCGCTCTGATGATTTTGAATTCCTTTTTACGGTGACTTACACAGCATGCCCTGTCTCCCCACTATTCCTAGTCACAGGGTTTGACGAGTTGAAGGATGAACAGGTAGCCGAACTACAGAAGACCGTTACCGATTGGTGTATCAAGTATACGGGGACCGAGTATGTAATTGTATATTTAATATAACATGTGTAAATGTATATAAAAGTTTAAATAAATTTTTGTTATCTATAATTGTTAGTTTAATTTACAACTTTGACGAGTAAACATGTGTACGAAATAAAAAAAAAACCTTTTCCACAATATTTGCGGGGCCTTCTGGTTCCGGCAAATCATTTTACGTTAACAATTTTATTTTAAATATTAACGATATGAGTGACACATCGTTTGTGGAAATATCATGGTATTATGGTACGTGACAAAATTTGTATAATACCATTAAAGGTGTAAATTTTATCGAGGGTTTACCTGATTTAGAAAATTTAGATGGAAAAGATCCAAGATTAATTATTATAGATGACTTGATGAGAGAAGCAGATAAACGTATAGTAGATATTTTTACAAAGTGGTCACATCATAAAAATTATCAGTATTTTTTCTTACACAAAATTTATTTCACCAGGGAAAGGGTCAGAGAGATATATCACTTAACGCGAATTACATCATTTATTTTAAAAATCCACGCGATAATGCTCAGATTGTACACTTGGCACGTCAAATATGTCCCGAAAATATTTAGTTTATACAAGAATCCCATTGTGACGCAACATCAGTACCTCATATGACATATGTTTATTTACCTAAGAGAAAGTATAAATATAATAGTAAAAATATACCAGAAGTCATATCATAAAAATGAGTGCAACAGTAACTAATAACGCCGAACTTTTGCGAGCTTTGCATAAACTAAAACCGTAATACAGACTAGCAATATTGAAAAACGCTGACTGTAATTCAGTTAAGTTTATCTGTCAATGTATATATAATATTTTAAATGGTAATATTCCTCTCAGTCGTAAACAGCACGCTGCACTTTTTCGACATGAAAAAATATTAAGAAATCTTATTAAACCAGGTGAAAACTGGAAACAGAAAAAACATGTTATAGTTCAATCAGGTGGAGCGTTCTTACCCCTTTTATTGGCCCCCTTATTAAGCGGTGTTCTTGGCGCTTTGATAAAAAAAGTGGAGCATACTAAAAAGATGGTGTTAATATCGCCAGACAATCTAAACCGTCTGCGCAATAATAACAACAAAGAAGAAGATATATCTAGTCAACTAGATAACGATATGAAAAATATTTTAACTTAAAAATTACTAGAATACGAGAAATGGGCTTTGTATCAGGAAGTATTAAAAATATATTTATATTTTCAACAAAAAACAAGAGAACCTATAAAATTTTCACTAGAATCTCAAGTGAACAAAGAAGAAAAACAGGAATCAAATATTTTATCGAACAAGACACAGAGCATAGATAAAACTGAAAAAATAATTAAAATTCTACCTAAATCACATCAGGATAAAGCCAGGGTATTAAAAGAAATGTTAAAGGCTAATAATACTATTAATTGGAATGAGAATGGCGTAGTTACTGTAAATAATAAACAAATACTAAATTGAAATATATCAGATTTAGTTGCTGATGTTATAAGACATAGAAAATACAGTAATCCAACGGGCTGACAATATTTTGTTAAAACATTAAAAGAAATTAATATTCCTAAAGAGCTAATTAATAACCCGCGAAGACGAAAATTTTATGTTTCTCCAAAGCGTTATACTTAAACACTGACTAAAAATAAAAGACAATTAAATTATAATTGCGAGGAAAATTTAAATGATTCCGATAGAGAAACTATAAAATCTAAGAAAGTTCAGTGGAAACGATTTACCCTATAATTATGAATAAGAAAGAGTTGTTAGGACTTCTGGCATGGTTGACATGTTGAGTAATCTTAACTACTCTGTTTAACCTTTTCAGTTTCACTACTGATGATGAGAACTTAGTTTTCGAACTGCGTATATAGTGTTTTATTCTAATTTTAAGGTTAAGCGGTATTTTTATTAATTTTAATTGTAATTTAACCTTAGACTCCAAATAGTTTTTATTAGTAATCTGCCAAAACAAACTAGCTAGCTAGCTATAGTAGAATATGTATATGTATTATTAGATGTGCGCTTTTAAACAATTTTATTTATCCTTATACGAAATTTTCCAGTGAATTTAATATTGTCAATTACTTTATTCAATTAAACTCTTTTTCATTTCTTGCCGTTTCTTTAAATATTTGTGTTACATTAGTGATTTCGATTGGTGGTCAACAATTTATTTTATTTAATTAATAAGATGCCGAGAACAGTTAAATGCCAAGTTAAAAAGTGTGGTAAATCAAGCACATACTTTCCAAATCTTCAGTTTTTTTTATTTTCCGAAAAATGATAACGAACAAGAGAAATGGATTGAATATACTAGTAACATTAATTTAGCAGGACTATCTTATGAACAGTGTAAAAAGAAGGCAATATGCGAAGAACATTTTTTAAATTCCATGTTCGTTATCCAGTTTAATAAAGACAAAAGAAAAAAAAATAATTCTCAGTGCAATTCCAGAAGCAAAAAATACTACTAGTGCTTTCGTGTGTGCTTCTGCAATACAATTACCCCCCAATTCTCCTATAAAATTAAAAACACCGATTAAGACCTATTCCAATCAAAGCGAAATATTTTAAACACCACCACATTCATTAACAGTAGATATGAAAAAATCTGGTAACAGCATAAATATTGAGATATCACCTTTTAATACTCCAAGTAAAGCAGGTTCACCTTTCAAATTTCATGTGTCTGACAATAATACAAAATACAACGTACGTAAAACATTATATCAGAAAGAAGAAACAAAAAAATGTACTAAATGTACTTCAAATAAAAGTAAAGAGCAAAATATAATTCTGAAAAAAAAAATACGAAATAAAAATTACATAATTACGAGATTAAGGCAAAAATTGTCTCATCAATTATCTTTGAATTATTTAATTGAAAATACACCGTGGGATAAAGAACAAAAACAATTTGCATTAGATTTTCATTACCGTTCTCCTGGTGGATATCGCTATCTTAAAAATTTTAAACAAATAATTTGCCCTCAGAATCTACATTAAGAACATGGTCCAATGTTTTACATTTTACACCTGGTTTCAACCAGAAATTAATTTCAGCTTTACAGCACCGAACAATGTCACTATCGGATATTGATAAATTCTGCATTATTGTTTATGATGAAATGTCTTTGAAAAAAGCAATACAATATTGTGTAACCCTTCCTCGATGAGGATAGGATTGACAAAAATATTTAATATGGGGTTCTTTGTCAGACTGGAGACGGAACAAGTACTAGGAGATGGAGATTGAATTAAACAGAAAATACTCACGTTGAATATATAAACAAATAAATATAATGTATATAGTTGACTGTACACTTTCGATGATAATGTATATTGTTGACTGTACACTTTCGATGTTACTCACACTTCTATTGCGTTTATCACCACTGTCTCTTATTCATTACTGTTGTTATTTTCCGTGGGTCTTTGTCGAGGAATAAACAAATGCCAGTCTTGAACAATATATTTTATTTCCAGTATAAAGGTATAAAAAAGAGGCGCCTGCAAAAGACAATTTTGATTAAGTTTGCGCTCTCCTGGTTCCAATATGTTTGAATGGTTTTAACAATATTCGCTTACCTCCTAATTCCCATAAATGAGCATGTGGCCCTTTTTTGACCGCTCGTGCCTGGCTGCTGACGGTGTCACGAATAAGGGCTTTCGCACAACAAAATAATATTACAATTTCGTGTCACATGTCACCGGCGTTCAACAAGAAAAAAAATACATAACATAACCTGTTTTCGGCGAATGCGTCAGCGGCTTGCGCGAGTGGTGCCAACTGCTCAAAAACAAAAAAACTTTCTCGATGCAATTTCCCCTAGATGTGTTGCTTACTTCTCAACACTCCTCCTAAGCAATACATTTCTAAACTTTTCGAAGATATTTCGATTTAACGGTTTGGTAAATAAGTCGGCGATCTGGTCTGAGCTAGGTATGTGCTCGAGAGTAACGGTTTTACCTACGTGTTCCAGGATGAACTTCCGAGGTATCTCTATATGCTTCTTTCCCTTGGTCGTTTTTCCCTCGTAGGCGTTCTGGAGCATGTGGATTGCTGATCTGCTATCTACGAAGAGGATGGTTGGCTCGTCCGTCTCGTTGATGGCCAGCTCCCGGGCAATCCTTCTCACCCAGCTGATGTCATCAATCGATGCTACAGCAGCGCGGTACTCGGCCTCAGCAGTCGATGTGGCGACGAGGCGCTGCTTCTGTGAGTACCACACCAGTGGTCCTCCCCGCATCAGCAAGACTCCACTCGTAGACCGTCCGGTTTCCGGGTCTCCTCCGTAGTCTGAGTCTGTGAAGGCCAGTAGAGTTGTGTCTCCGTTGAACTCGATACCAAGATCCTTCGTGCCCTTCAGATACTTAAGAACTCGGTTAACCATCTTCCAGTGGCTTACCTTTGGCTTACTACATTGGCGGCTGAGGTAGTTCACCGCAAAGCATATATCCGGGCGTGATATAGTGGCCAGATATAACAGGCTGCCTATAGCCTCACGATAGGGGATTGTGGCTGGCGCTGGCTCGTCATTCACTTTGCTGTCTTCCCCTGTGACCATCCCCTTCTCGATGGGGGTCGAGACTGGATTGCACGTGCTGAGTTTGAACCGGTCCAGAATCTTCTCCGTGTATCTGGTTTGTCGTACTGAGATAACTTCCGACTCTATCTTGATCTCCATACCAAGATATGTAAACTCAGCTGGTGGCTTTTGTTTGTACGTGATCTCGAATGCGCGGCTTATCTTGCTCAGGATCTTGTAAATTTCTCGTTCATCCCGTCCTGCTATGAGTCCATCATCCACGAAGAGGGTCAGTATCGCAGTCTTCCTCTCGTTGTAGAACACGCACGGGTCGTCGTCCGTGCTCGTCAGCCCGATGGTTTCAAGATAGCGCGAAATCTTCTCATTTCACTTCTTGGGAGCCTGCTTCAGACCGTACAGGCTCCTTTTCAGTCGGCAGACTCTGTCAGTCCCGTCGTGGAATTCTTCCGGTTGGCACATATAGAGCTCCTCTTCCAAATCTCCATATAAGAATGCTGTAGTGACGTCGAACGGCACAAGTTTCATCTTCTGCGAGGCAGCGTGACTGAGGATGAGGCGAATGGAGGCGTGTCTGGCTACAGGACTGAAGATTTCAGCATAATCTCGTCCTTCCTCCTGCTCAAATCCGCGCGCGACCAGTCTCGCCTTGAGCCTACCGTCCGACTTCTCGCGCAGTACCCACTTGCATGTCAGAGGCTTGACTCCTGGTGGGCATTTTGTCAGGTCCCAGGTTCCCATCTTTGTCAGAGAGTTGAACTCTTCTGACATGGCCTTGACCTAGTCTTCGTCCTTGGAGGCTGCTGACCTGGAAACGTCTCCAACTCCGCTGATCATGGCGGCGTTCGGGTAGCCCATCACGTAGTCAGTGAATCTTGAAGGTCGCTGGATGTCCCGGCGGTTGCGTAGACCCGGCCTCCTCGGCGGTAGGTCCTCCGCCCGGTCGTCCTCGTCCTCTGGCTGCTGCTGTCGATCTTCCTGGTCATCTGACTCCTCCTGTTCAGGTTCGCTGTCAGAGTCGTCGGACATGTCCGACGATGCAGCCGACGCGTTCGCCTGAACTGGTAGCTCGAAGCTGACGTACTCTTCAGCTTCTCCTGATTCATCGAATACAACATTGACTGAGCTGGTTACGTTCCTCTCGCTTGCCAGGTAGACCCTGTAGCATGGCGAGTCCAGCTCGTATCCGACGAGGATTCCTGGCTTGGATTTGCCATCCAGTTTAGTGCGCTTGTGATCTGGGGTCAACACATAGCACTTGCATCCAAAAGGTCTCAGCTTTTTGATGTCAATGTGACGCCCGAACCACAAGTCTGCAGGACTCTTACCATTCACGGTACTAGTGCCTGTCTGATTTATTGTGAAAACTGCGTAGTTTATGGCCTCGGCCCACAAACTCCTTTCCAGACCTCGAGCGTGAATAATCGAGCGGGCTGCCTCGACTATCGTCCGCATTTCACGCTCGATCCGGCCATTTTGCTGCGGCGTATACGCGTTCGTGAAGGTGTGCAGAATGCCCAGCTCCTGGAGTGTCTGCCTGGTGCTCGCGTTCTTGATCTCCTTCCCGTTGTCCGACCGCAAGCTCTTCACCTTCCGCCCGAACTGGTTCTCCGCCATCTTCACGTAGTTGTCCAGCTTCGCGGCTGCTTCATCCTTCGTCCTCAGTAAGTACGCCGTCCTGAAGTGAGAGAAGTCGTCTTTGAACAGCAGCAGGTACTTCGCTCCACCCAGAGAAGTCTCGCCCATCTCGCAGAGATCGACGTGGATGAGGTCCAGCGGCTGCTCGGCAGTTTTGTCGTTCCGAGGATGTGGGACGCGGTGCTGCTTCCCCAGCACGCATCCCTTGCAGACGTAGTCGTTCCAGTCGTCTCGGTACTCTATTCGGTTTCTGTCCAGGATGTTCCGCACATATTTCACATTCTGGTGTGCTAGTCTATCATGCCAGGTCCTAATCGATGTCGAGACTAGGCACTTATCCGGCTTGTCCCTGCGCAGAAGCATTTTGAACAGGTTTCCGTCCCGTTCCGCAACAGCAACGGTCTGACGATGGTCTGGCGTTTTGAAAACCGATCTGTCCTTGTCCGCCGTCTGGATGTAGTCCTTGTCCAGTGCCTGGCTGACTGAAAACAGATTAAAATCGAGTCTAGGAACGTGCAAGACCTGTTTCAGGACGACTTTATCCCAAGTCTTGCCATTGAATGCTTCTAGCTCGACATCCCCGACGCCTATTCCGTGCAGCGTTGTCGAATCACCGATGGTAATCTCGTAGGGGCTGACTAGTTCGGTGTATTCGCAGAACCACTCCTTGTGAGACGTCATATGCTGAGATGCTGCGCAGTCCTGGTACCAGACGTCCTTTGCATCCTGTCTCGACTTGATGTGGTCCAGGTTGACAGTCGACAGTCCCACTGTCACGAGTGCCCTGCGGTTTTTGTTCCTGGCGTTGGCAGCATCTCCTCCTGGCCTTTCTTCACTTCGTTTGGGACAGTCCTTGATGAAGTGACCCTTTTTGCCGCACCCATTGCAGCTGTAGTTGTCCCGGCAGTATTCCAGGTACTTCTGGCACGGCTTGTTCCTGCAGTGCTTCTTCACATGGCCTCGCTGACCACACTTGAAACAGCTGACGGCAGCAGGCTCCGGCTTGTTCGCGTTCTGTTGCTCCGGCTTCCTTCCTGTCTTGGTGAAGAGGGCATTGTTCCCGTGAGACTCGACCGATGCACCTCCGTCGTTGAGTCGGTCCTCCTCCAGGCGAAGTCGTTCGATGAGGGTGTCGATCGTCTTCTCAGCTGCCGCCAAATTGTCCCACGCCGTGCGCAGGTGGTGCAGCTTCGGAGGCAGCATGGCGAGGATTCTCGTGATGATCCAGCTGTCTTTCAGTTTTTCTCCCCCTTCAGCTAGGTCATCGGCAATCTGTATAATGTCCATACTGTTTTGCACAGCTGACTTCCTCAAGTCATATACATGTGCAAAAAACCTACGCTGCAGACCATCTATGGTCAGGTCCGACTTCTTACCGTACAAATTTTTGAGTTTGTCCAGCATAAGCTTAGCCGTAGTACAATTTGCGATCTTACTTGCTATGCCCTTGCTAACACTCAAGCCTATGACTGCCTGTGCCTCAATATCTTTCTTGATCCAGGCCTTGACTTCCTCATCACCTAGTGCCTCGTCGGGCCTGTCTGTAGCTCCGGAAGCAACATCAAAAATATCTTTCATTTTCAGAACTAAATTAATCTTAAATTTCCACGCGGCATAATCAACATTTCCCTGCGCGTCTTCAGCTAACAATTCAATTTGTGGCCTGACTGAATCCATGACTAGCTAAAGTATTTCAAAATAATATCGCAGTTCTGACTAGATACGCTCGCGAGTTGTTTTTCTGCTCGGCGCGTTTCCTTGTTGTTGACACTCGGTGTCTCCGACGGTTTGTTGACAATGGCGGCTGACTCGGCGCGCTGACGGCGGCGTGCTGGCGACTGACTGCGAATTTTCCGGCTGGCCGACGTCTGGCTGAACAGGCTCGGCGTCTGGCTTCCTCGATGAGACTTAATTCCAGGTTGTCAGCATGGAACTGGGCCCATAACCTGTTGTTATTTTCCGTGGGTCTTTGTCGAGGAATAAACAAATGCCAGTCTTGAACAATATATTTTATTTCCAGTATAAAGGTATAAAAAAGAGGCGCCTGCAAAACACAATTTTGATTAAGTTTGCGCTCTCCTGGTTCCAATATGTTTGAATGGTTTTAACAATATTCGCTTACCTCCTAATTCCCATAAATGAGCATGTGGCCCTTTTTTGACCGCTCGTGCCTGGCTGCTGACGGTGTCACGAATAAGGGCTTTCGCACAACAAAATAATATTACAATTTCGTGTCACATGTCACCGGCGTTCAACAAGAAAAAAAATACATAACATAACCTGTTTTCGGCGAATGCGTCAGCGGCTTGCGCGAGTGGTGCCAACTGCTCAAAAACAAAAAAACTTTCTCGATGCAATTTCCCCTAGATGTGTTGCTTACTTCTCAACAATTACCTTACTCTATATATACAAAAGACACAACTGCTAAGTCAGCAAATATTAGCTTTACCTTACTCAATATTATTTATGTATTACATTCATTTCCTATTTACTTAATTGGTGCCACTAGAATGTGCTGACTTAGACTTGTTACAATTGTGCTTATTTGGATGCAATTAAAGGTTTTGAAGATTTGGACGAATTAGGAAGGAAACCGTTGTTCAATTCAAAAGCACTTGTTTTCATGATTCGTGGTGTAGTACATAATTTTAAAATACCTTTCGCATATTTTCTATCTGACAATTCTGTCAAAGCAGATAATTTAATGACATTAATAAAAATGTGTGTGCAAAAAGTAAGTGCCTGTGGTTTTAAAATATTAGCAATTACTTGTGACCAAGGGCCAAGTAATCGTGCTGTTATGAAAAAATTAGGAGTTTCGGCAAATAAGCCATATTTTATATATATATATATATATATATATATATATATATATATATATATATATATATATATATAATTTTTTTAATGTGTGATATAATACATATTATTAAAAATATTCGTACCAGATTAATGGAAACAGATTTTCTAGTTGGTGAGGAAAAATAAAATATTTTTTGGAATGACATTGTACTAACTTATTACAAAGATTTAAAGTGTAAACTTGCGCGAAGTATGGGACATATTTCAGAAATGCACATAAAGCCGAATAATTTTCAAAAAATGTCGGTTTATTTAGCTTCACAAATATTCAGCCATAAAAAAGCTGCTGTAATTAAATATGCCTGTACTTCTAGAGAAATAAGTAGCGCGACTGCAATAAATATAGCGGAATTTATTGAATAAATTAATAGATATTTTAAACAGCAAGCACAAATACACAGCTAATCCAAATTCATGTGAAATTAGTGAGGAAAATGAGTTGTGTAATGTACTACAAAATTATATTAAATGGGTCCAAACGTGGAAATGTGTTCGTAAAGAAGAGGGTAAGAGGTTTCAGACGTATCCTCCTTGTTTTGAAGGATTAAGTCAAACATTGTCAGCAGTAATCGGTATATGGTATGAGATAAAATACGCTGGAGTAGATTGTCTTGAAAACCTATTTAGTCATATAAGAGGTGCTGGAGGGTTTAACATGTACCCAACTGCAGAGCAGTTTCGATACAATATACAAAATATAGTAGTGCACCAGGTTGACGAGACGTGGACGGAGGGGAATTGTCCGCAGGATGACAGCACATTTCTGAGAATAGATGAATTCTTAAAAACAAAGTCTCAAATTGAATCTCTACCAGAGGCAGATAACTTCGATGAAGAAATTAGTATGTAAGATGAAACAACTTCAAAATATGAAGAATGTTCAATTGCATACTATGCAGGTTATATTGCATTCAAATGCTTCAAAAAATATAAGTGCGAGCAATGTGTACTTAATAATATAAATAATGACGAAGGTGCAAAACCTTGTGATTTGTTAACATATTTTCGGGCATATGATGCAATTGCTGGAAATCATACCGGAAATTTATGCGTTCCTAATGCTTTCTTTAATTCCATAGTGGAATAAGTTTGGCTTTAAAAATGTTTGGACTTTTGACGGTCGAATAATAGTAAATTTATTAGAAAACGGCAAAAATAAAAAGTTCACCATTGACAGTTACACGGACCTTGAAAAATTTTAAAATTAACTTCTTAATGCAATATTACAATAAATATATAAATACTTTTTAAATAGTGCATTTAAAAATTTAAGAATTGCTAAGTCACGCTGCCAGACAACAACATCTCTCTTAGTTCGTTCACCTGCGAATTAATTGTTTTGTCTCATCTTGTGCATTATTTCATTCGTCATATGCCAAAATCACCTGTTCCTCATACAAAGTTCATTGAACTAAATGATCACTTGTTTACATTTGCTCAAATAAATGTGCGATCCCTCAATTCTTGTTTCCTTGATATAAATGAATTTATAACAGAAAACAATTTTGATATTATTGGTATCACTGAAACGTTGATTAGTGAAACATCTCCTGCACATTTATTTAATATTAATGGTTATAAACTAATTAGTAAAGAAAGAATAAATAAACGTGGCGGAGGAGTTGTATTCTACATCCGTAATAGTATCTCTTTTACACTGTTTGATACTAATTTTGTAAATTGCAATAATGTAGAACATATGTGGATTTGTTGTATTATAAATAAACAGAAGATATGTCTAGGAATAATATATAGTCCAAATGTACAATTTTACAAAGAGTTAGAAATACTAGATTTAATATTTCCTGAATTTACACCCAAATATGATTTTATAGTTTGTTCTGGTGACATTAACGTCAACATCAGTGGCGGCTCGTCCAGGGTGGCAGAGTGGGCAGTGCCCCATCAAATTAAAATAAAATATTTTTCTATTTCACATGGATATATTTTTATTATTAAATATTATAACAATATAAACTTCATCTTATACTACTTAACATTTAACAATGTACTATGTTAGTGGTCTATTTAAATAGAAATTAGCGCGGCGCCGCTGTGCAACACAATATTATATGCATCAAATTCGACTAGCGGGAGCATGCATCCGCCAGACGATACTTGTATGGTATACTACTCAACGATACGTTCCAAACACAAATGGGAACAAGATGGCTGTACAAGTGAGACAGCGCTATGTACGTGAGTGATTTCGTGCAATTCATGTGCGACTGGGCTCGTATACAGCGGTTGTCAGCCCCCTCGCCATCTCGAACGGTGTTGTACTTGTATGACTTAAAATTCTTAAAATAAATTCTATAATATGAATGATAAATAAAGAGATGCACAGATTTAATTTGTTTATAATAAAATAATAATTTAAAGTAAATATTCAGTAAAATTGATAAAACAAAAATAATGCGTATTGTGATTAAAAAACTTATTTAAGAATAAAAATAAATATGTATATGTAAAACATCATTAAAGAGTTTTTAAATATTATTAATATTTTAATTTTGAAACAAATGATTTGCTTATTTTTAAAGTTAGTTTGTAAATTTATCATAGAAATAATTCGAATAGCCGAGTGTTGAACCAGAGGAGGCATGCATACTCTGAGATTCGGAAACAATCGGACATGATCGGTGAAATATACTCATTGCATGTTATATTTCTAAAATCGCCAGATCGTCAGTCGTGTATAAAATGTATCTGTAAGCGTGTAAGATATGATTAAACATTTATAAAATAATTGATCATTTTGCTAAAACTAAAGACAGAAGAATTGATATAATATATAAACAACTGTAATTAACAATTAGTGTATTCTGCTTCTAGCTCATTACAATGTTTTAGTTCATGGGATAAGAATTTATTTTTAGTTATTCTTAACCGAATAGAAATGAGATTTGTTTTCTTTTTATTTATATTCTATTTCAAATTTATTGTAGTACCTATATCATTTTTAATTTGTTTTTTTACTTTCTTCATTACCCCAACCCACTTTTTTTACTATCATTGATCTTTCCGTTGGGTTGTGCTGAATATTGATACCTATTAATATTTATTATTAATAATATTAAAATTATTTGTGACGAAATTGGAGTTCTAAATCGTTTCATGACCACGTTTTTCTCACCAAAATTTTTGACACTAACAAAATAATTTGCCCCCTCGCTCAAAAATACCACGAGCCGCCACTGGTCAACATGCTTAAAAATGATCATTATTCTAAATTTATAAATGATATAATATCGACTAATGATATGGTTCAGTTAATAAAAGAGCCGACTAGGCCTAGCTCTGGATCGTTGGTAGATATTATTCTAACTTCAGATCTAAGTATTTGTAACGATTCAGGAGTATTGAATACAAGTAACATATCAGATCATGATTGTGTGTTTTGTAGTTTAAATTTACCTAAACCGAAAAATATTTCTAAAATGGTCACCTACAGAGATTTTAAAAACTTTAATTAAAACAATTTTTGGGCTGATTGTGATCTGGTTGATTGGAATTATATTTAAAAGAATTATAAAATAAAATACTTGGTCGGTTTCAAAATCTTTAATCTCGAAAGATACAATACGTATTTTGGCTTACTAGGCCATCGTCAGGTAAATACAAGATGGATTATATTGTTAACACTTCCAACATAAATAATAAAGTTAAGTACTTAAATAACACCATTCTTGCATTATTTGATAAATATGCTCCCATCAGAGAAATTAAAGTAAACAAGAAACGCTGTCCATGAATAACGCCTGTTATTCAAATAATGCAACGAAAAAGAGATAAAGTTTTCTTAGATTATAAGAAGCTTAAAAAAACATCTAAATTTGAATATTATAAGCAGTTAAGAAATTTTACAACATCCGCAATTCGAAGAGAAAAGCAGGCATTTCTTCAATTTAAAATTAACAACAATATTCATAATTCCAATCAGCTATGGAACAATTTAAAACATTTGGGAGTCAAGGCAGAAAATGAAACTGTTATACCGCAAACTCTTTTGAATCCAGATGAATATGGAGAATTTTTTGTAGATAAATTGGGAAGTACTAGTATAACTCAGGGTACGCTGAGTTATTATAATGCAAATAAATATTCATTGTGCGCTAAATCAAATAATTTCCAATTTCATTGTATTGAAAATGATGACATAGAATAGTATATTAAAACATAAGTTGTAGAAGGCAACCTTTTTCAAGCACGTGTTTGAATTTCGGGAACGAGCGCGAAGCAGCGAGTGCCCGAACGAACGAGTGCTTGAATTGCCTTCTATAACGAATGTTTTATACTATTTTCTCTGTTTCGGCTTTTATTTACATTATTTTTTATAATAATATTTGACAATTTCCATTAAGGTATTATTTTGATAGAATAGTTAGGTTGGTGACAGTGATTTCTGTTTCGTCTGTTGCCTAGGTGCTAGGTCAGTTGCCTAGATATTTTGTGTATTTAATGCAGTCATGCTAATCTCAAATAACAAAATATAACCAAAAATCGTTTAAGAATGAAGCTCCTTCCAACATCAATAAGCGTGCTGGAATATGATATTCTAATTCCGAAACAGAGAAAAGATCTTTAAATCTTTTAAATCAAATGCAACTGGAATTGATGGACTATCTTTAAAGATGATTCAATTATTTCTGCCAAAATTATTGGTTATATTACGCATATAATAAACACTTGCATTGAGAATAGAGTACCTGAAATTTGGAAAATAGCGATAATTAAACCTATACCCAAAACATATAATTTATATATATTTATATATTATCATACTACCCACCTTATCGAAGGCTTTGGAACGAGTATGCTGTAATCAAATAACAAACTTTCTTAAAGGAACTAATATTCTACCAACTACACAGTCAGGATTCAGAAATGGTTACAGCACTAATACCTGCTTATTAAATATTATTGATGAAATTATTAAAAATTATGATGACTCGAAAACAACTCTTCTAATCCAAATAGATTTTTCTAAAGCCTTCGATATGGTGGATCATAATCTGTTATTAGCTAAACTACGATATTATGGATTTAGTGATGATACAAATGATTGGTGCAGAAGCTATTTATTAAATAGAAATTTCCATTTAGTCATGGCACCAGAATTATCCAATCACCAATCGCGGAGATTCCCTCTTCATCAAGGAGTCCCTCACGGTTCTATCTTGGGTCCATTGTTTCTCCTTTTGTATGTGGCTGACCTATCGTCCAGTCTACAGTACTGTTCCTCACATTCATATGCTGATGACACTCAGTTGCTTGCAACAGTACATAAGATGAATGCCAAGGATAAATGTGAGAAATTAAATAAGGATCTGGAAAGGTTGTCGACTTGGACTTACTAATAATGGACTCAAGGTAAATACTGAGAAATCTTCGTTCTTGGTAATTGGAAACTGTGACATAGATAACATAAAATTGCAAGGAGATATTTTGAATCGTAGTCCAGCTATTAAGAGTTTGGGTATGATAATCGACAAATATCTAAACTTCCGTGACCATTTGACAAAAAAGCTAATAGCAGCTAGACTTAGACTTCGACATTTATACCATTACCTCAAGTTACTATCAATTGAAATAAAGACTAATTAACACCTTAATACTACCTATACTCGACTATTGTGCGTGTGTATATGGTCCACACTTGACACAAAATGACAAAAATAAAATTACGCTATTTCAAAATTCATGCCTACGATTCGTTTATAATGTGCGTAAATATGACCATATATCAGCATTTCGTATGTCATCTAATCTTCATTACATTGACGAACGCGTGCAGATATTCTATCTTTGTCAAATTCATAAGATCATACTAACAGGCTTCCCATCTTATCTGAGTGAAAAATTTAAATTAAAAGAACAGCCTTATCAACTACGTGATAAAAATTCGTTTATCGTACCTGCATATGAAAAAAATAAATCCAAAAATGCATTTTCTTACCTTGCACCCAAATTGTACAACAATCTTCCAGATGAATTAAAATCTCTATCATTACACTCTTTCAAAGCTCATGTTAAAAATTTGTTCTGTTTATATTAAGTAATCATATTATTATAGTGTAAACAAAATATTTATTTGTTCTTTTGGCATATTACTTTCATGCTATGTACTTATGTTGACTTTTTCCTATATTTTTTGTAATTTAATTGTACTGGTTGGATGAAAGAGCAGCCTTTGGCTGAACCCCGCCGTTGACTATGGTCAATAAAGTTATTATTATTATTATTAATTTCATTTAAATGTATTTACAAATTTTTATTTACAAAACAGACATAGAAAAGGTACTTGTAATTGTTTGTTCAATCAAATAAAATTTGAAACAGATTCTAAATTTCCAAATTGATTTAATGACTCTGTATGTAATGAACATAGACTATATATGTTGAAATTATTAATAAATGTGAAATTATACGAAGAATGTATTTAGGAAACAAAATCTAATTGCTTACAGAAAAGAAATAAACCTAGTCATAAAGTGGTTACTAATAAATAATTATATGTACTATTTTATATATACATTATAAAAAAATGTTTTTTGATTTTTGTTTATAATATTTGACATTTTATTTGTATTAATATATAGTATTACAATTTGTTATTAAAAATAGTAATAAATTATAGTCTAAAATGATTAATTAAAAGCACCTATATATGTGATGTGTGTTGTGTGTTTGTGTTTATTTGGCAAGAACTTTGATTTTATTACCTACTATTATTTTCTTCATTTTTATTATATTATTTTTAGATACTATTAATTTAATTAAAGTTAAAATAAAGTAATAATTCTTCAAATTATTGTTTAAGAGATGTCTCTAAGCAAATTCTGACGCTGAAGCAGACTTCATATCTCTGCTCACAACTAATAAAAGGTATTATTGCCGTCACATATGAGTCACGACTCGTTGACTTGCTCAAAATTATATTCCAACACAGATCAGCATACTCTGCAGCATCTATTGCGTTTAAAAATGACTATACTGAACGAGCATATTTTTTTAGCATTACGTTGGGGATCTGGTATGAGTTTATCTGTGGTGAAAGCCTGTTTTGTAGAAAGATTTAATTTTTATGTTTTTTGGTTATGGCATCGACATCTTAGGTCATTAAGCCTTTCCCTAAACTACGTATAATTATTATTATTGGAACCAGTTTGAAATAAGAGGTAAATTAAAATATTATTATTATTTTAGGACATCACATGTTAAAAACTTGGTTAAAAGAAACTATATCACAGATTGATATAACCGTTTAGAGCCCGCCGGCATTATCATGTATTAAAAATATATGGACGAACAAAAAATAAATAAATATAATAAAAATTAAATTGTCTCAAAGTCCTTTATTTCATATTTCCTCGTATAGGTCGCAGGCTTTCAGGAAGTTTAGAACTTCTTTATCTTCCCATGGTCTGTTAGCATTTCGTTGAGACTTTGACCTATATCATAAAGTTGTATCACCAGTTGAAGGGTGGGACATTTCAACAAGACTTGCGGTACGGTCACAGGCAGACAGTGCAAGAGGGCTGTGTCTCTCTTGTGAACCTGTACCGATGTGTTAGCCTAGTATGGCTTAGTCTCAAACGGTGGACTTTTATGAGATCTCGTCTCGAAAGATCATCGGGAAGATTGACGAATCCAACAGAAGGTTTGATCCTATGAAGGTGGTTATACACCCTGTCCCATTTTTGTTGCCACAATGTAGACAACTTTTTGTACGCTGCATTCCTGACATCAGTGTACTTTAGCACTAGCGCCTCTACTGTGTCTCTTGTAGCTGCCTCATGAGCAGCGTTTGCCTCATGAGCAGCGTTTTCGGCTAACTCGTTTCCTCTTATCCCAACGTGAGTAGGGACCCACAGAAAACGGACGTGTTTTCCCATGTCATGACAAAATCATCTGAATGACTGGGTCTGGGAAAGGGAAACCCGAGATTGCTGTCAGCACGCTAAGAGAATCGCTAGCGAAAACGAATTCTCGGCCGTTATGCTCGAGAACACAGTAGAGAAGTGCCTGCCATAGTTCATATGATTTAGTTGTGTACACTGATGCATTTGCATGCAGCGACCAGGAGTGTGCAGTATGGTGGATAACTACCGCCGAATCAGAACCTTCCTGTGTTTTGGACCCGTCCGTGAAAATCATTTCCGTGTCAGGTGGAAATGTGTCACGTATGCCGAAAAACTGCTGAACAAAAAATACAGGTGGTGAGGAGTGTTTATTATACTGGAGCAAATCCAGTATGACATCCGCTTGCGGGGTGAGCTATGGGGGGTTTCAAGAAAACCTATGGGCGTCACTTGCGGTAGATTGTAGTTTACGAAGTTTGTTCAGCAGATCTCTAGCATGGATACATAGCGGTTTGTGTAAAGCCTGCGATCTAAAGTCTTCCATAAAGAGGATTCTGAAATTTTTATGACTGCATTGTGCCCACATTTTGCATATATATGCAAGTGTGAGTTTCCTGCGTCGTATTCCGAGAGGTTCTAGTCCGGATTCACAGCATAGACTAGCTAGCTGTTGGTGTCGTTCTAAACGCTCCGATGCTAAATCGAATTCCAGCGTGATGTATGGAATCTAGCATCCTCAAAATATCTTGCAGTTAACGAGTAAACAATGCAGCGATAATCTAGTTTCGACAGGACAAGGGCCTGGTATACTCGAAGCAGAGTTGGAGGTTCAGCACCCCACCTCGTGCCAGCTAGGACTTTGAAACAGACCCAGGCCTGTGAGCATTTAGTTTTTAACTCAATTAGATGAGGTTTCCAGAAAAGTATGGGATCAAAAACAAGCCCAAGAAACCTTACCCAGTCCCTGCATCTAATCCAGTTGCCGATCAACTCTAGCATTGGCCCATAATGTGGACGATTCAGCCTGCAAAAGTGCATATATTGGGTCTTAGTAGGAGAAAAATTGATTCCAGTACCTTCAGCATTTTGGATAATCACATTGATTGCAGTCTGCAATGTACGATTGATATCTCGCATTTCCTTCGCACTGAAGAAAATTGTGAGATCATCAACGTACATGCATATTCCCACGGTGTTGCTGAGGCCGGATACAAGGTCATTAACCACTAGTAAAACGAACGTTACGCTCAGAGTAAAACTTTGCGGTACTCCGTTCTCCAGCGACCTACTGGAGAATAAGGCAGTACCGATTCTTACTCTGAATAAGCGGTCGAATAAAATTTACCTTATGAAATTGTGTAAGTTTCCCCTGAATCCCTATTCGTGCTTTTTCTGCAAAATCTGAAATCACCACGTCACGTCATATGTTTTCTCTAAGTCGATGAAAACGGCCACTAAATGCTCACGGTCTTTAAATGCTTTATCTACTTGGTGTTCTAGGTACACTAACTGGTCTGTCGTTGATCGGAACTTCCGAAAACCGGCTTGGTGCTCACTTAAAAGACCTAGACACAAAGTGAGGCTTATTGGCCTATAGCCAGAGGCTAGAGTAGGGTCTTTTCCTACCTTTGGAATAGGAACAACGATAGCCTCTTTCCATTCGGTAGGATAGATTCCCTCAGACCACAACTTATTATATATGGAAAGCAAGGAGATGTTAAATTCAGGAGTCAGGTGTTTCAGCATCTCGTTCGTGATGTTATCCTGTCCTTGGGATGAAAGTCTTAGAAATTGCAGAATTGAGCTCAGCCAGAGTGAAAGATACATTGTATTCGAGTGATGTACCAGTGTCGAAGTTGAGATGTACTTCTCGTTCACTTTTGACTCTGAGGAAAGCAGGATCGTAGTTCTGGGAACTACTGGTTTCCTCAAACTGGTTCGCTACAATTTCTACAAGTCTATTTACATCGGTTGTGATGCTTTCATCATCCCATTTCAAGTGGATCAACGGCGGGGAATAACCCCGACCCGAGATGCGTCTCACCCTCGACCAACACTCCTGTGTTGTTGCCTGAGACATAGGCACTCAGCTTTCTTTTTACGTACGAAGCTCTGTACCTCCGGATTCCACCAGGGTATTCTACGTTTGTAGATATTTGCTTTGGTACTAGGAATCGAATCTTCCGCTGATTTCAATATGGATATAGATATTTCTGATATAGATTTATGGATATAATTATTAAGGGCTGGGACTATCAACGCATTTTCAAACGCTTGTCAGTTTGTTTTGTGACAAAGCCATTTATTTGGACGCACGTGCTGTACGTTAGGACTGTCTTCACGAAGTACAGATCGTCCAATGCCTTCCAAGTAAATTTATTCGATAGTCTAGAGGATATGATGGTCAGGTTAATGGAAGAATAATTCCTTGCATTAAAATAGGTGGGTGAACCATGATTAAGGGGTAAAACATCTGGGTATTGAAGTAGATCTTCTACTATTCGCCCCCTTGGGTCCCTATGTTCAGAGCTCCAAAGTTCGTTAAGAGTATTGAAATTTCCAAGTAGTACAAACGGGGTAGGAAGTTGTCTTATTACATGCCATATGTCGTTTAAATCCTAATTTCCCTCTGGTAAGTAAATATTACAAACCATGAGGACAAATGGGGGTAGACAATCGAATTGAAACTACTTACTGATTAATGTCGACGGTGACTTGCTCGAACTTTGCACCATTCCTTATGATGATGGCCACTCCACCTCGTACCCTGACGTTGGGTTGCATATCTCTCCGGACTATCGAATAATTCTTTAGCGAGTAAATCTGACCAGGTTTGAAGTGTTTCTTGAAGACACGTACATAATGGATTATGCTGTCATGAGCATCTTCAGTTGACAGTAATGGTATACGCAGCCCTTAATGTTCCATTGGATTATAGTATCCATAAATTTAGATATTATTATCAGAACTATCCAATGTGGCATCCTCGGCTTTCCTTTAGGCCAACCTTTGCCTCTTTTCTTTTTGTTGGAGGATTGTGAAGAGGCTGAATACGCAAAGAATTCCTATTCACTGGAATTCTCTAAATACTCCTCGTATCTTTTTCGTTTTTCAGACCTATCTGACGGTGTCGAACTTGGTCTGCGATAGCGTGGACTCCTTTGCGGTAATGCAAAGTTATGTTTTGTGACAAAAGTATCTTTCAGTGCTCCACTATTGCCGGAACGGTGTGACTTGTATCACAAGACACTGAAGGTGTGACGGGAATGTTGTCTTTTGTTACAAAGATAGCTTTCATTGTCGTTATCAACTGAGGGATCAAGGTTTTAACTAGAGCGGACGAATCAAATTTGGAGGATGTTGTTGTTGTTTTGGTGGCTTTGGCGTAAGAAACTCTGGCAGTCGGAGTTCTAATTACCACCCTAGCCCTAGTCTCCGGATAAGATACATTTTCTTTTATTTTTATTTCCTGTATAGCTGCCTTAGTCTTATACACAGTACAGTCCTTGGACCCAGCGGAATGACTCTGTTTGCAATTTATGCACTGAAAGGGTTCTACGTACGGATTACCTTCGTGTAGCGATTTTTCGCACACACAAACTTGATCATTTATGCACTGCATATATGTGTGTCCGAACTTCTGGCATCTAAAGCACCGCATTGGTGCTGGAATATAAAGCCTAACCTTCAGTACATAAAATGCAACTTTAATATTTTCCGGCAACTTACACTTATTAAAGGTAAGAATATGATTTGCCGTATCAAGTTTCTCAAGTTTCAGTCGGCACGATTGAGCTGCAGATGCAGTTTCAACCAAGAGTCTGTCCTTTATTTTTCATATCGATTTTAGTTGTCCAACAAGTCCAAACAAAAGTTTATTGAGTAAGAAAGGATTCACTTTATCAAAGTTCCCATTAATATTCTTGACGACCAAGAACCGGGGTGCAACCGCCTTTTCTTGGTTCGTACTGATCAGGGCCCGAAGTGGCTGGCTCCTGACTCCTGTAGCATCGACGCATCGGCAGAGCAAGCTTACATCAGCTCTTCTTCTCTGACGCCGCGGTAGGACTCCCGCACCACCCAACCTTTCGGCATCAGAGCACCCGGGCACTCCCAACGCCTCTACTACAGGAAAAGAAAAGAAAAATTTAAAACTAGCCAAATATTCAATAAATGATATACATAGTTCGTATATAAAAATATAAACATATTTTCAAAAAAGGTTATGAAGCTAACTGGAGTGAAGAATTGTTTAAAATATATGCTATTGTAGCGATCCCAGGGTCGCGGCGCGGGCGGCGGTCGCTAACGGACAGGTCACAACAGGTCCGTCCGCTCCCCATTATTCTGTTTACGAGAAGGGTGGAGAACATTCTAGCAATTAAGTGTTTTACTTTAAATACCCCGCGCAAGAGATCGCGAGGACAGTCTTATATTGATACGTGTAGTGAACAGATGGTGATATAATTAGAGAGTGATATAAATATTGTAGAAATAAATATTGCGTAGTTTTAATTGTTTAAATAAATTATCTTAGTGTTTAAGTTCTTATTAATAATAATTAGTTCTAAATTAGTGTTTATATTTGTTTATGCATAAGTAGTTAATACATGAGAGTTCTGGCTCATAGGTGCGGGGGTGAGGTG
The DNA here is from genome assembly GCA_035578165.1 of Stenolophus ochropezus. Taxonomy (NCBI): domain Eukaryota; kingdom Metazoa; phylum Arthropoda; class Insecta; order Coleoptera; family Carabidae; genus Stenolophus; species Stenolophus ochropezus. The sequence goes on from JAQOWZ010000020.1 coordinate 15,837,275, forward strand.
GTGCTGAGGGTGTCGGGGGGGTGGTATGCGGGTTGCAGTGACGTCATAGCGGTGGGATGCGGGTGCGGTGACGTCATAGCGGTGGGTTGCCGAGTTGTCAAGACGTTGGCGGGTCCTTAAGACGTTGGTAGGGTCTTCAAGACGTTGGCGGGGTTCTCAAGACATTGGCGGGGGCTGTGGTTTAGGCCCGCATTTGACCATATGGTGGGTGACTCATCCTCAAGACCAGCATCTCTACACCGCATTTTTCATGCACCCTGGATTTGCAATGTGACATACCAGCATCTACACATATGTTGTGCGTTGTGACACCTGAATCTGATCGCAAATATTTCGCAAGACCAGCATCTCAACACATGACTTCGCCCAGACAGACAAATTTAATTTATGCACCCTGGAAATCGGCAATCTGACTTACCAGCATCGACACATATTTTGCCACGAGCCACAAATTCGAGTAATTTAGGGTCTGGCTTTATAAACAAGTAGTTCGTGTTCGACACCGTATCGAAGCTAATTTTTATTATGTAATTAAAAGGGGGAACGAGAAATTAGCACACTACTTAAATGTTTTCGCAGACAAATTTAATTTATGCACCCTAATCATCGAGCACGTGGTTGAATGTCCAAGTGTTCATTGAACAAGTATGTGCTTGTTTGTTTATGAAGTTAACCAGCATTTGAAGATCTGCACTGCCACTGCACTGTTTATTTATCACTGGGAATAGGGAAGGAATAAATAATAAAACATCTATTATATTTATTTATTTATTTGCGAAACTATATTACAAATATTTTAAATACAATATCTATGTACTAAACTAGTGTACTACAATATCCATGCGGATAAGTATCTGGTGACATAAAACTTATCATTCGTTTATCATCATATGGACTTAAAGCTAACTTATTCTGTCTAACAGTATATACAACATGTTGTTTTGATGTTATTAACATTTGTAGTCTTGTTATAGTTTCATTATTAAATATGCAATTGTAATAGTCTTCAAAACAAATTGATTTCAATGTAGCTTTCGAAATACCTTTAGCCTTCATACTTACCTCATGCTTATTGTTTGAACAAGTTTTATATGCATACATTTTTGCCCGTAACCCAATAAATTCAGTCATAATGTTGCCATTATTTTCATCTTTCATTAAACCGATGACTTTCTTATTAACTAAAGGAATATTATATACATTATCTATAGGGTACTCTGAAGTATCAAACTTATGAAGATCTCTTTTCATAATATTATAAATATTAACATTTTTAAATAAATAAATTAAACTGTCAGTATCGGTATAACACAATTCTGCATTTGAATTTAAATTTTGCTGAATATAATTATAATGAAAGTCATAAATATATGTTTTTGATATATCTAATATACAAAATCCCACATAAATAGGCTTGTTAAGAAGAACTGATGTTTTATTCATTTCTACAAGTATTACGTCATCATCGAGTATAGTACAGCTGTGAAAATTTGGTTTAGCTATGAGATTTTTCGCTCCATGTTTGCCATCCCACTTTGTAACTAATTTAACATTTTTATGTTTTCGAACATTTTCCATCGTTTTCCCGAAAACTGCATTATTCATTAGTTTAAAAAAATTCTTTTGAAATTCATTATTTGATTGTTTTCTAAGTTCAGTGTTTAAATCGATATAAGATTTTAACCAAAGACTCTGCTTAAATTTGAGAATTCTGTGAATTTTCTTTAATTGTAACCCTAATTTCAAACACTGTTTTAAATTTTGATAATGTATAACATAGTTTTTTTTATTGTATAAGTTTGCTACTAATTTAGACTGCTTTGAATTTGGAGGTGTAAAATTTTCCGGACACAATGGCAAATCTTTATGTAATTCATGTAAAGATTTGGGGTACTCCAAATCAACTTCAAAAATGTAGCCGATTTCAGAATTTTCTGGAAGATTTATAAGGTCTATGTGATAAAATTCAGTGATATTAACCCAGCTAAATTCTCCATATGGTAAATAGTGACTCATCGCTGCCCCGTACAAATTATTCACATCAAAATACATAAGGTAAGTATCTTCTTCTTCGGAGTTGTACAATTCATTTAAATATTTATTATTTGCCTTTGCGTACCTCTTTGAACACTGGACTAAACCCCCTCGAATCCCTTTTTCTATAAATAGTAATTTTTCAACATCTGTAAGTAATTCAAGTTTTATATTTGTAAATTTCAACATCGCATCAAATGCTAGACCAGGCGCTGTGTAATAATGAAGAGCATCTAATTTATACGTTTCTAAACAATTTTTTCGAAAATTTTCAAACACATCTGCTAATAAATGAACATCCGTTGTTAGATACAGGTCGGAATATTCCCCTAACGTTTTGATGTTAAATGTCTCCCATACTTTTTTAGCATGTTCATAATCCTGGTCATTGATGTTTTCATGCTTCAAACTACTATAAAATTCATTCTGGTCAGGTAAAAAAGATTCTTCAAACTTATCCCAGTTGTCAACATATTCATAAGGAAATACTCCTTTTCTTGTCAGTAACTTAAACTGGTTTATGTCTTTACAGAAATTTTGTGTTATCGGCTTCTCATCGTCTTTCAAATAGGATGATAATTTTTCAATACTACTAGGCATAAATCGGAAAGAATCTATGAACCTGAAATTTATTTTTGAGCCCTGAATATATTTTGTAAATGAAATGTAGCGTTCTTTATTTACTGGAAGTAATGACACTCCTCCTGGTATCTTTTTAGCTATGTTTTTAATAATGAAATGTCCATCATAATTACTGAGGTTATGAAATACAACTGGGATAGTATGTGATTTTTTAAAATTTAGATTACATGACTGATGCGCCGCGCCCCGAAAAAAACCCGTAAAATGATTATGATCGCGAACTTTTATATCAGTCACAAAGAACTCCTTTTGACATATGTAACAAATTTTTGTTCTTAAGAACTCTATTTCTTGTTCTCTTGTCATTTTTAGGGGTACTGGGTTATCAAATTTATCACTAATAAACTGTGAAATTTTGTAAAGCTCATTTGAAAACCAATCAATGCAGTGCTCACTTCGGTTTAATTTAAAATCTGAAAAATTGTTATCATATGAACATTTTAAATAATATGCAATGCTACTTGGAACATGCTTATGAATTTTGATTGAATTTTTGTTATCTTTATCTTCAGTTTTTTGTAAAATAGATTCTATATCGGCATATATTACAAACGGTACAGTATCCTGATAATGATAATTTTTGAATTTTAAATATTTGTTTTCTTCAGTAGGTAATTCAACGCGACATTTATTGATTAATTTACAGTCAATTAAATGCTGATTAAAAGCCGTCTCTGTAATAAAATGATTTAAACATCTATCACAAAAGTATATTTTTCCGTTATGTTTTGATACTTGTTTAGTTAGTAGTCTAGATAAATTTTTAATCCACATAAAGTGATAATTAGTATTATTTCTTACACTTTTAACAGTGTCATCATCCACTTCTATATTTTCGTCAATACAATCATTATTAGATAACATTAATAAATGAATAAATTTACTACCTTCGAATTTAGTCAAGTACAACGGCACAACTTCATTTTTCTCTTTACTGAATTTTTCCAATGTATAAACATTTATGGATAAATTATTCATTTTTTCAAATTTGGGAATGTTGTTTAAATGTATCGGAAAACTTATGCCTTCATATTTCAACACTCTACTGAAATGCGGGTAAGATGACACTCTATCTGAATTTTTATTTGCAGGATATAGAGCGGAAACTATAGCCCACAAGAAGCAGTATTCATCTGCATTTTTTAAATTGATTATTGCATGTTTATTTTTAATATCAAGCGGTAAATCAATATATTCCCCACCTAAAATAGGTGTATATTTATTAATATTAATTTTTAAATGTAAAATTTCAAACAAAGCCCACCCCGAATCGCGCTCCTGAAACTCAGATAATTTTGTTAGTATTTTACTCACGTTTTCACGAAACCACTCTCTGACACTTGTCGTTTTGGTTATAATACTATTGGCTGTATTGAAAGATTTTATTTCGACCACACCTGTTTTAGGTAATATAAAATTTGCACTGAAGGTTAAATTCACTTTCATATTTGAAGATTTAAGAACTTCTTTAATTTTATTAGAAAAAATTCTAAAACACTTATTTAAGAATAATGAAGGATCTTTGTAATTTAAATTTGCGATAATTCCCGTACATATTCGAGATTCAAAACAGGATTGTAGATCTTGCCAAACTAATTTTTTTGACTTTAACCCACCGCCATAAATACCTCGTTTTATTTGTTTTAACTTTTCGCGGTAAAATTTAAATAAAGCTAAATTAGATTCCAACTGAAATAAATTACCATTAATATCACCATTTTGTTTTATAGCCCGGTTAATTAATAAAATAAACTTATTAATAAGCTTTAACCATTTTATACATTCGTCTTGAGTTTTTAAAATTTTAATTCCGTCGACAAGTGTCTTTAATGCTTTGCAGCTTACTTTAGCAACGCTTGACATCGCGATCTGTTCTGTGCGCCTAACCGAGCTCAAATGACTGATTTGCAATGACGTCGCGCTTCTGAAGGGCTGAGTGTGTAGCATCAGACACAGTAACCAATCAAAACAGTGCATTACAATTTATAAAAAAATTCATTACCCATTAATTATCTTAATTTATACATCATTCAAAAATACATGTCTGAACTTGCAAGCTACAACTTTACAAATTGCGCTAAGAGTAGGGAAGGAATAAAGAACCTTAGAAATCATAGCTATTATAATAATTTATTTAAATGAGCTATTAATTTTTTGATTCTTAAAAATAATATATATTCTAAAATAAATGCTTACTTACATTAAAAATACTTATTTACTTCTGTACACATATTACATTTACATAATACACAGTTTTTAAAAAAATCAATGTTTGGTGTGCGGTGCACAATCCACACCATGTCTTCTTCGACATCTTCTTCTTCTTCTTCAATTTCTTCTTCTGCGTCTTCATTTGGTCTGTGTTCAGCATGTTGTTCTTGAGCCATCGTCTCTTCCATCGCCTGCTTTTGTACAAAATTTTGTAGTACTTCAAGTGACAAATTAGCAGCTTGTATATATTCCTGTTGATCCGTGATGCACTTTTCGAGGTGTTCACAATATTGTTTATATTCTTGAAGCTGTAGCCAGTTATTGGAACAGCAGTCACAGTACCCGATAAGTTCTTCGGGAATAACAACACTCGCAGAAAATACTCGTGCCATGTTGTAATGATGACTAATTGTTTTATACTATTTAAAAATTCATTTTTAACCCTATTTATACTGTGTGCATTCCAAAGTGCATTACAGCAGATGATACTTCATGTGTAGCATTGGTCGTCTGTGAGGTGACGCCTGGTAATCATTCGTTTAGATATCATCAGTAACACACGCCTCCTTTGCTATTACCAGGTGTTATTACAGTTTTTAAATAAAAGTCATCTAATTATTGTAAAACATTTATTTTACATCCAAAAAATAATACAAAATACATTTATATATTACTAACAATATTTGTTAACGGATTATAGTTAATTATTTTATCATGGATTATTAAACAATATGCAGCTGTGTTATCGGGTATATTTTCATTAGTTTCAAATTCTAATCTTATGTCAACATTACCCGACTTCAATGTCTCACTTTGATGGGAACAATCTATAACTGCTAGAGGTGCTGTATTTAAAAACTCATCTGGCGCGAAAATAGGTTCACATGACCGCTCATAGTAAGACAATTGAAATTGAGTGTACATGTCGTACAGCATTGCCCAATGATTATTCTTAAAGTTTAAATTTAAATTATCATAAGGATACATATCAGAATTTAAATACAACTTAATATTAGTTAAGTTACAATGATCAAATTTACTCATATTTTTATTTAGTTTATTTTTGCGATCAGTTTGGAATCCCACGATGACATAACGCGGTGTTTCTAATTGAGCTGTCGTTTTAATTGGCCATGTGTGTCGCTGCGTTTTTTGTAGTAGTGGATATTCATGAAGCTCCCAGCTGCGGAATGCTATCTCCAAATTAACACTTTTCTCCATATACTTCATAAGCATTAATCGCTCGGCATCAGCTACAGATATATGTGGAATCTTCCAATGAACTTTACTTAACTCAATCTTCATATTTTCTTTTGCAGTGCTATTCTCAATCGCATTCACGTCTGTGCTGCTTCGAATAAGGACTAATTCTTGTTGTAAATTTAAAATAATTTTTTTGAAATCTTCACAGAACCCCAATAGCATGTTTAATGGAATACATATGTTAAAATTGCCGTTGTCATCAATTATATGTTTTGTATTATCAGTTAAAGGTGACCAACCAGCAATTTGTAATCGTTTGCTTTCATTCGTGTTATAAGACACATAACCTTTCATACAAGAAGTTACGCCAGGATTACGAACTCTATCTATAACTATTCCACCAATTTCATATCGAATTTCACTAAACAAGAATGCAAATGCGTTGTTAACCAATTTAGCTGTAGTTGACGGTTTGTTGTCATGTGTGAGAAGTTTACCCTCAATATAAAGTAAACTATTCCACGGTAGAGTGTACAAATCTTGTTGCTGTATGGGTATGCGAATTTCATCATTATTGTTTAAAGTTGTAGATGCATACGGTTGATGTGTGTGTTTTTCCGCATGACTGATTGAATCATCAAATAAGGCTTTTTCGGACACGCTCAAAATATTAGCATTCATTTTGGTGAATGCAGAGAATAAAATTTTTAGACTTTTTATATTTAACTCCAATCCAAATAATTAATGCTTTTATCCGCTTTCTCGGTCTATTATTATCCAGATTGAACTTTAAACCCAAGAGATCTTAGAAACTGATAATTGACGGGTGTTAACCCTTCAACAGTCTTCTTATGAATGATGTAATTACACTTTCGAACAGTATTTATATGTTTGCGAGTAGTATGATTAAAGTTTATCCCCATTTTGTTTTTTAAGATGTAGTCTTACCGTGATGACTTCTCCTCTGAAATTAATTAACTTTCCGTCTTGGTCTACTATTTTAAGGGTTAAAGAATTTATTACTCGTGTGCTGATTGGTAGATAGATAATTTGATTTGGTGCCTCTATAATTTTGAATCCTGGCGGGACGCGCGGAAAAAATTCATGAATTATGTGCACATTTTTATTATTTGAATAAGAATTTGTAGTTATGCTACACTCAATACACACTGCATTTACTTTAATTATAGAAACTGGATTGTCAGATTCATGTGATATATTAGCCGCTAATCGACGAGGTTTAAACCCTAGAATATTACCAATTGAATTGTCTCGTATAAAATTTATTTCCTTATTGCTTCTAACTTCACACTTAAGAGTATTATTATTTGCTACTATGTTTAATTCAGTGCCAGCATCTAACTTACTGGTTAAGAATTTATTTATATCATCAATTTCATAAGAACCTTCTGGAATAGTTATTACATGACTACCAATATAAAATTTATTATTTTGATTATCAATGTTTGGTATCGCATTATAAACTTCAAAATTTATTAAACCGAGAACATACTCCGAATCTTCATCGAGTGTAATTGGTGGATAAAAGGTCTGAGTTATAATTGAATTAGTACCGAAGAGCGTAAACGTGTATGACATGACGGTTCAACCAATACTGAGGAGTAATCAGATTTGTTCATAAAGAAATGCTAAACATAAATGACCACACCTTACACTGTTATTAGGTTGGTATCTATCATAATTGTAGTGTATTGAGCACCTGTTTCCGAAATAATTAACTAGTTCTTTTGGTGGTACCAGGTTTCCATAACTGTCGAAGTATGATATTAAATTATTATGTTTTTTGTATGCAACCCAGTGTGATCCTGGCCCGTTACTGTTATCCAAATTAACTATTGCATACTCGTTATGATTTACTTTTTTTGGTAAATTATTTCTCATGAAAACTCCTCTAAAGAAAGGGATTTTTAATAGTTTAGCATATTTTTCAAGATCAATATTAGTTAATGCCCGCGATGGTAAATCTATTGGGAGTTTTTTAAATATAGTCCAAGTCCCTTACGGTACGGCTTCAAGTATAGACCTTTCCCCATAGCTATAGATTCCATCATTTTATTATGGCGCTGAGCTTCTTTTAATTGCTCGGTAGCAGCTTTAGCGTCGTGAACAGCCTTGGCGATACCTGCTGCACCACCCCCGAGTGCGCCGAGAGCGCTCAAGCCGGCGAAAATTGGAATTAGGGGAAGGAACCCTCCGGTTTTTGGTACTGATATAATTCTTGGATTTTTAATTTTTCGCTTTATTCTCTTGACCGTTCGTAAAGCTATTCTTGCAGATTTATTTAAATCAGAACCACTGGTATTTCTCTTTATGGCTTTCCGTGCGCGGTTGACCACGTTGCGGAAAGACAAACTTCCGCCAGTTTTCTTCCTCTTCTGCACCCGCATCATGACTATTTAAGGAACGCACGTCTTACCTCTTCCGCAGTCAATGACGAACTGTGCTCATGTAACGTTCATCTTCTTATTTATATCAAAATGCATACTGTAAAACAAAGTCATAGCCTCAACGTAAAGAATTATGATTTTAATAATGTCAGTAGTGAGCCGCGCCATAGTATATTATTACCAGATATTGTAAGATGTATTTTAGCCGGTCCATCCGGATGCGGTAAGACAAATGTTATGATTGCACTATTAGAACATGAAAATGGCTTATGTTTTTCTAATATCTACATATACTCAAAATCATTATTCCAGCCTAAATATGAGTATTTAAAAATGTTACTAGAACCTATAGAAGGAGTAGGTTACTTTGCGTATAATGAAAACGTAGATATTGAGAAGCCGTGCAATGCGCAATACAATTCAGTATTTATATTTGATGATGTAGCGTGTGATAAACAAGATGTAATTAGAGAATACTTTTCTATGGGTCGCCATAAGGCTATAGATTGTTTTTATTTATGTCAGACTTATACTAGAATCCCCAAACATCTTATACGAGATAATGCGAACTTATTAGTATTATTTAAACAAGACGATATGAATTTAAAACATGTATATTCTGATCACGTGAATACAGATATGTCATATGAAACATTTAAGAATCTCTGCTCATTTTGTTGGTGTGATAAGTATGGATTCGTGGTTATTGACAAAGAAAGTGACTTAAATAGAGGGCGTTATCGTAAAGGCTTTGATCAGTACATTATAATAAATAACAGTGACATGAGCTAAGAGGTTTCAGTTGGTAGTTAGTTGCCGTAAGGTAAACATCTCAAACAGGTTAAATAGAACAGTAACGGATAAATTTTAATTATATTTGCTTTTGATTTGATTTTACAGATTATTATCTGGTTATGATCTGGTTATCAATCGTTGGATCAGTTTTTTACCTGTTTCTACAAATAACAGCTCTAATAATCACCTGTTTATGAGTTAATATATGAACTTGAACCTGTTTGCCATCTGTTTTAAATTGTTCAACCGGTATCTGTTTTCCAGAACAGATTTGGGTTAGGTTTGAACTGATAGCTGTTTTTCAGAACAGGGCTGTTTTAGCTGTTTTAGCTGTTTTAAACGAATGAACGTGTACCTGTTTTCCAAAACAGATCTGTTTTACCTGTTTTAAACGGTTGAACTGGCACCTGTTTTCCAGAACAGGGCTGTTTTAGCTGTTTAAAACGAATGAACGGGTACCTGTTTTCCAAAACAGGGCGGTTTTACCTGTTTTAAACGGTTGAACTGGCACCTGTTTTCCAGAACAGGGCTGTTTTTAGCTGTTCTAAATTGTTGATCTGGTACCTGTTTTCCAGAACAGGGTTGTTTTTAATAATTATACCTATCTTTTTCATTAAACCACTTACAATGGATATGAGCTTAAAAATGGATTTAATTAAAACAAGAAATATTGTAAAACAAAAACTTCGTAATCTTAAACGTGGTGCATTACATAGAAAAGCTGAATTAGAATTCCAATATAAGCCAATAATCAAATCTTTACAAGATATTGCAGTCAATTTACCAATGATCAATATAAAGGATGAAATTAAAAGAGAACCAAAAGAGGAGGAGGAAGAGGAAATACCAGAGAAAAATAAAACTTTAGTAGGCCCTAAATTTTTGGAAACAAGTGTTATAGCAGAATCAGGGGGTGAGAGTGGGGATGATGATGTATTTCAATCAACGGTGATAGAAGACCAACCATCAATAACTAGAGACGATATTTTGAATTTAACCCAGGAACCTTCATTCAGGGAGTATTTGGAGCAGTATGATCCACTACCGCGACAATACATTGAAGATATGTTAAAAGATGATAAGGATTTATTTGATTTCAAGTATGGCGTGCGACATGATGCTGCAACAGATAAATTTTATATCGGTAATTCTGAGTTAAAAATTCAGGGTAAAGATTTAGTTTTACAAAATTTGAAATATTTAGGCACACCAGGCTTATATGAGCTCTTATTTAAAAAACAGCCATTGGGATACACCCAGGCTGATCAAAAAAATTATATTGATATTGTAAAAAGAACAAATGCCGCCAATCGAAATTATAGTGAAAATGAACAATTAGCAGGATCAAGATCACATAAGTATACTACCGTAATAGCTCCAATGTTAGATCCTCGAAGGAGAGTTTTGCAATCTAGAAAATTAAGTTCGGTTTCAAAAAGAACAGGTTCAACGTCAGGTGGTAGTTATTTGAAAACGTTTACTAAAAAACAAGTGGAGTACGTATACTGGGACAATATTAATGAATTGGTTAATAGACTACGTCTTTTAATTGCGTCACGTGATGCCGGTCATACAGGTCACGATAATGAAATTATATCCATTATTGAAGAGTTAAAAGAAGCGGGAGTTATAGAATAGCGACAGTTTAATAATGACTCTTGATAAGTTCGGACGTCATATTGAGCATCATAATACTAAAAAATATACTAATAAAATATTACCTTTAGTTTCGAAACAAATTAAGGAATTAGAATCAGATTGTATAAAGAAAATAAATATACTTGAAAATAAATTCCGAATAGAATTGTCTAAAGTAAAAAATAATTTAAAATCTACCATTGTTATTAATTTAAAATTAAAACTAGATGGTGACATTTATAATATAATAAACAGCTCTAATTTATCTTTTTACAATTTTCCTTGTACTGGTAAAATAATTCAAATTAATTTAAGTAATCCAAAGGAGCTACTAAACTATCGAATTAATAAAGAACCCCGTATCTCAATAATAGTTAATAAACATGTTGTAAAAGACGATAAATTGATAATATATCCTAGTCCTATAAGTTTAAATACGAGTGATTTATATGTGGAAATCGTACTAGAAACATCTGTTAACTATGTCGAAAATTAAACGTGAAATTGTGGAAGAATTACATAAAACAGCACGAGTACACTTTCCCAGGAGGCGTGTAATTACAAAAGGAATAAATGACTTATTCCAGGCTGATTTGGTTGAAATGATTCCTTATGCTAGAATAAATAAAGGATATCGCTACATTTTAGTTGTTATTGATGTATTTTCTAAATTTTTGTGGACTAAACCCATAAAAAACAAAACAGGTTCTGAAATTTCAATAGCTATGAAAAATATTTTGCTTAGTAGTAATCGAATTCCTCAAAATTTACAAACTGATCTCGGCAAAGAATTTTATAATAAAAATTTTCAAAATTTAATGAATAAATATAATATTAATCATTATTCAAGCTATAGTACTAAAAAGGCATCTGTTGTTGAGCGAGTTAATCGCACTTTAAAATCAATGATGTGGAAAGAGTTTAGCTTACAAGGTACATATAAGTGGTTGAATTTATTACCTAAACTTACAGAAAAGTATAATAATACAAAACACAGAACCATTAAAATGAAACCTAGTGAAGTTAGTAGAAAACATGAACAATTACTTCTTGACAATGTTTACAGTAATATTAAAATGGTTGGGAAAACAAAATTTAAAGAGAATGATTTTGTGCGTATAAACAAATATAGAGGGGTTTTTGCAAAAGGTTATACTCCTAATTGGTCTAATGAAATTTTTACTATATACTCAGTTCAATTAACAAATCCTCTTACTTATATTCTTAAAGATCAGACTGGTCAAATTATAAAAGGGGGATTTTATGAATACGAATTACAGAAAGTAAAGTATCCTGATATATACCTTGTTGAAAAAATTCTTAAAAAGAAGGGTGATATGGTATTTGTTAAATGGCTTGGATTCGATAATAAACATAATAGCTGGATAAGTAAAACACATGTTGAATGAGAATTAAAAAAAAGTGAGGGGGGGGGGGGGTTGTTATCATCCTAATCAAGGATGAATATAATACTAATAATATAACTCTTGTAAAGTATTCTACTGTCCCATTTCACTTCTGAACTTCTAACTGTATAAACATGACTGTTTACATAGTAGATTTACAAGGGTTTCAAATATTTGAGGCTGATGACACCATAACATTTATATGTAAAGAAATTGCCGTTTTAAATATTAATACGAATTCACTTGATTTTAAAATATTTTTACCTCCCTACCCTTTCTCTAATTTAAATACTAAAAGTCAGAAAAATGTGCTTTGGCTATCGAATAAATATCATCATTTAGAATGGATTTCAGGCAATATAAATTACAGTCTTTTAAACAATATTGTGCGAGGCATGTTTAGTGGTGCTTGCAAAATTTATGTTAAGGGATCTGATAAAATTAAATGGTTAAATAATATCTTAGGTTTACATAAATTAAAGATTGTTAATATTGAATGTTTTGGTTGTCCTTCATTAAAAGAATTACGTGAATCTTTTCAATTAAATATATGTAAATCACATCTGCAGAACTGTGCTATAAAAAATGTATACTTATTAAAAGACTGGTACAAGCAACGTTTTAATTCATTGGCTTCATTTAAAAAGTTTAATGATACGGGGATTTTACATTTTATGTCTGAAGAGGAAATATCATGTCTGCCTAAAGAGTTTATTATGGCCTGCATCCCACGTCAAATAGATGGGGAATGGGACAAATTTCCCAAGAACTGGCAAGATGATAAGGAATTCCAGAACTATAGGCGCTGTACTGACCACCCGCTAATTACTGACATCAACACTGATCAAGTCGGGAATGTCTACCCAATTAAAAAGTATTGTATTCAATGTAATAAATAATTTTATGTAATATGAATTTTAATGTAACAAGTTTAAAAATAAATTTTAATTTTATATATTTCATGTTTTATTTATTTTACTTACCATCTCCTAACATCTGTATCTAACTTCGATAGGATTGAATTAATGAAGGTAAGCACATGTAAAAATCAAACAATACAGTTTTATCATTTTTATTATTGAGAATAATAGTTACAAATTATTACATAATACTTATACATAAAAATATTTCATATTTCTATTTTCTAATATAGGTTTTAAAAGTGGTTCATAAAAACTATCAATCTTATATCTAAAGTGTGCTCTATCAATAGCTATTTGTATCCATGGGCTCTGTCTCGCTGTTTGGTAAGCGAATGTCCATACAAACATGTAATGAACTTTGACTGTTTCATTGAACTGCACTTTCATGGTTTATGTTTAACTGTTTAATATTGTTAAGTATATTTTTTAAAACATAGTAATTATGAACATCTTGTTTCAAACGTTTCAGTTTTAATAAATGTTTATTTATATCACTTATTAAATTGTTTCTATAATTCACTTTTCGATAAACCATCTTCATATTATTATTCACACTTCACCGCTGCGTAGCTGCTGCTGCTGATTATAGTGAACAGAACGCCAAGTCCACTACTTTTCCGATTTTACCATTGGAAACCACATACAATTTCCCAGCTTGAGCTTGTTGGATACCCTCTTCTATATTTTCGTCGGTTAATTGGTTAAACCGTGAACCGAGGAATAAAATGTTGCTCTCTAATTCTAGAACAACTTTCTCTCCATACTTTGTACTCACACGTCTTATATTCAATACTTTATATTTTTTCCCTTTCTTCAGATCATTCAGGGATATGGGCTCTTTAACCTGGGCAACTTTGTTGAATATTTCAAAAACAGACATGTTGCTTTAATGTACTTAGTTGTTATTTGTTAAATGTTTCGATGTAAACTAATTTAAAAATGTGTAATATTGCAGCTTTTATACCATAAAATGTACACCCCCACTCCAACCCATATTGCATCCTCCATAAAGAGATAGCCAATTTTAATCACCCGATTTATAGGGTGCATAAATTATATTTGTCTGCGAAAAATGCAGGTAGTTTGCTAATATACATTTTCTCTCTGATATTATATTTTAACAACTTTTAAAATTATTTCTTATAATGAATGCTATGACGATTTTTAAACATTCAGATAAACGCATTGCTATGGCAAGTATTAACCAGAGTGCGTGTCCTACATCAGTGTACTTGAGCATGTCTCTCAAGAGATTTTATTTTCATAAAGCATACTCTATTTTCAAAAATAGGATAAATAAAATGAAAAAATATAAAAAGAATTGTAAATTTGTTTTGTGTACAGATATATACTGTTGTAAGTGTTGTATATTCTAACAAAAAAAACTAAAAATAATTTATGATAATAGTATTTAAGTCAAAAATATGTGATAAGACAGAATAAGATAGCTTTAATTTCATATAATAATAAACGAATGATAAGTTTTATGTCACCAGATACTTATCCGCATGGATATTGTAGTACACTAGTTTAGTACATAGATATTGTATTTAAAATATTTGTAATATAGTTTCGCAAATAAATAAATAAATATAATAGATGTTTTATTATTTATTCCTTCCCTATTCCCAGTGATGAATAAACAGTGCAGTGGCAGTGCAGATCTTCAAATGCTGGTTAACTTCATAAACAAACAAGCACATACTTGTTCAATGAACACTTGGACATTCAACCACGTGCTCGATGATTAGGGTGCATAAATTAAATTTGTCTGCGAAAACATTTAAGTAGTGTGCTAATTTCTCGTTCCCCCTTTTAATTACATAATAAAAATTAGCTTCGATACGGTGTCGAACACGAACTACTTGTTTATAAAACCAGACCCTAAATTATTCGAATTTGTGGCTCGTGGCAAAATATGTGTCGATGCTGGTAAGTCAGATTGCCGATTTCCAGGGTGCATAAATTAAATTTGTCTGTCTGGGCGAAGTCATGTGTTGAGATGCTGGTCTTGCGAAATATTTGCGATCAGATTCAGGTGTCACAACGCACAACATATGTGTAGATGCTGGTATGTCACATTGCAAATCCAGGGTGCATGAAAAATGCGGTGTAGAGATGCTGGTCTTGAGGATGAGTCACCCACCATATGGTCAAATGCGGGCCTAAACCACAGCCCCCGCCAATGTCTTGAGAACCCCGCCAACGTCTTGAAGACCCTACCAACGTCTTAAGGACCCGCCAACGTCTTGACAACTCGGCAACCCACCGCTATGACGTCACCGCACCCGCATCCCACCGCTATGACGTCACTGCAACCCGCATACCACCACCCCCCCGACACCCTCAGCACCACCTCACCCCCGCACCTATGAGCCAGAACTCTCATGTATTAACTACTTGCATAGTATTACTTATTTTTAATCTTTATAATTCATATTTCTTTTATTAAACATAGTTATATAAATGTTAGTGTTTTTATCAATTTTACCCTTCACCTAAATAAATAAAACGTTGATGAAAACCAGATGCATGGTCTAAAGTAGAAAAATATTAACATCTGCCTAATTTATCTAATAAGGAGTTAATGTTCGGGATTGGATATTTGTCGTTTATCGTTTTGTCGTTCAATTTCCTATAGTTGATCACAAGTCTCCATTTATTTTTACCTGATGCGTCTAGTTTTTTTGAGATGACCCATACGGGGGATGACCAGGGTGAATGGGAGACATAGGCACTCAGCTTTCTTTTTACGTACGAAGCTCTGTACCTCCGGATTCCACCAGGGTATTCCACGTTTGTAGATATTTGGTTTGGTACAAGGAATCGAATCTTCCGCTGATTTCAATATGGATATAGATATTTCTGATATAGATTTATGGATATCATTATTAAGGGCTGGTACTATCAACGCATTTTCAAACGCTTGTCAGTTTGTTTTGTGACAAAGCCATTTATTTTCTTTTATTAAACATAGTTATATAAATGTTAGTGTTTTTATCAATTTTACCCTTCACCTAAATAAATAAAACGTTGATGAAAACCAGATGCATGGTCTAAAGTAAAAAATATTAACATCTGCCTAATTTATCTAATAAGGAGTTAATGTTCGGGATTGGATATTTGTCGTTTATCGTTTTGTCGTTCAATTTCCTATAGTTGATCACAAGTCTCCATTTATTTTTACCTGATGCGTCCAGTTTTTTTGAGACGACCCATACGGGGGATGACCAGGGTGAATGGGAAAGACGGATGATATTTTGGTCAAGCATTTTTTGGATTTGAGATTGAACTTCTTTTCGAAAGATTTCCGGGTATCTATAAGGTTTTACTTAAACGGGATTATCATCTTTCGTGCGAATGAAATGTTTTACATCGTTAGTGAAAGATAACGGGTCATGTTCGGTGTGAAAGATATTTTTGTACTCGGTCAGCAGTTTTGTTATCTCAGATTTTTCTTTATCGTTCATATGGTCCAGTCTTATTTTGTCCATATTGAATTTATTTTCTACTTCATTTTGGCAAAAATTTAGATTATTTATTTCAAAACTGTTTAATTCTTGAAATTTTACACAATTTACTGAATTTATAATTTCTTCATTTTGGCCTAAATTTATGATTGGATATATAGCTTTGTGATTTTGAATTTTGGCAAGTCCTTCGGGAATTATTATGTTATTAAATTTAGTTTCCGGTATTAATATTTCTCCGTTTTTGTTATTGTTTAGAAATAATTCGCCTAATTTTTCTGATCTGGGTGAAATTTTTATGTAATTAGATTTGGGTATTATTTCATGGTAATGAATTTCAATTTCTTGTTTCGGAGTTATAATTTTGTCATTTGTCAGGTCAATTTTTGCTCCTAATAATTTCAAATTATCTAAACCTAGTAAAATATCAAAATTTCGGTGGAAGTTAAATAAGTGGTACTTTACTAATTTGTCTGGGGCATTACATAATTTTGAAGCAGGAATCACTATGCTAGAATTTTCTATTGATGTTCCATGAACTGTAGTAATTTTGAATGGATCATTCTTAATTTGATTTTTGTAATATTTATTCGCTATGTTTGGATTTATGAAGGACCGTGTACTGCCTGTATCAATTACAGCTTTTAGGTTAAATTCTGGAAATACAATGAATGGCAGTTTACTATGGTTATGAATCACATTCATTAATTCAATGTTTGTTTCGAGGCTGTTATTGGAAAAAACTCGTTTTCGTCAGTTTGTTCTGGTTCAGTGACATAATGTTCTAAATTTCATTCGTCTACATAATTTCCAAAATTTTGTTCTTCTGGATCTGCATATTCTTGCAGTTCCGTATTAAATAGTTCTTAAGCGATAGGAGGTCTGTTTTGGGAGTGGAAGAATTGTTGTGGACGATAAGGACCAGCTGATGGGTGAGGTGTCGTTGACTGCCTTGTGGAAATTCTCATAGGTGTTGGCTTATTCGGTTTAAAATTTGGATTTGGTCGAAAAACATTTTTGTTGGGTTAATTATTTGGTTTGTTGAATTGGTATGGACGCTGGTTATTGAATGGTTTGTTAAATTGATTGTTGCCAGGGAATTGGTTACTATAGTTTTGTTTAAGTACCTGATTTGCAGGAGGCAGGGGTCTATACATTAGTTGCGGGTTTTGGATTTGTCTAAATTGGTTAGTTGAATTATATTTTGGTTTCTGTTGATGTAAATGTTGTGTGGTGTTTTTGCTTGTTGCATGACACCGACTGTGAGTTTCAAGTTGAAAATCATTAGTTAACATGTTTAACGCGGTGTTCATGTCTTTTGGATTTTTTGTCCGCATAGAGTGCCTAATGGTTCTTTGAATCCGCGAAGTAGTATTCTTACGGCATAATTTTGAAAGTACCCTATAAGAACGGGTATGGCTGCTTCAGTACAATGAGTACTGATGTTAGATATTTGCAAATTTAACATGTCTTGTACTCTATTATATAATTCAAATGCTGTTTAATTTTTTTGAGTTAATTCGGTTATTTCGATGTTTAATGTGTCTAGGACTCTCTTATCTGAACATGCGTTCAGAAGAGCTTTTTTAAGATCTTCCCATGTTGTTATTGTGGTGCTGGCTATATTTATGGCTGCATCACCTTTTATTTTTGAAATGATACTCGACATAAGAAATTCATTCTGAAAGTCTGTTGTATCAATCGTATTATAAATTTTTTTAACAAGTTTTTCACTAATTTCTATGAATCTTGATAGCAGTTTACTATCACCATAGAAGTCTGGGATCATGTCTAGGTAACATTTTTCTAGTTTTGGGGGAACCATGTTTGATTTGTTAATTCTAAGGTTATTTAATATTTCTGTTAATAATTCTGGTTCTGAGTCGATTGTTTCGTTACTTATAATTTCCCGATTAGAGTCTGAGTCTGAATGGTACTAGTAATTATGTGACATATGGTACTTACAATAGAAGAAGCAGTTTGTCCATGGGTCCTTGTCCTGTGTTCGTCAGGGCCTGGTTCTCCTGGTTCTGCGCCTCACGATGTACTTTCGGTAGATGCAGTGGATTGGACGTTTCTTCTTGTTGACCTTCCGATTTTTCCGGTTAACCGTTAATACGAACGCGTTTTCACTATGCTTGGAAATCGCCCGAAAAATCCGTTACGACTGCGCCAGTTATGATTTGAGGTTCGACGGAAGGATTTTTAAAAACAATTTATTGAAGTAACAAATAATTATTTACTTTAATTATTTTTAGTCACAAAATTATAATTTATTTTACAACTTTCATTTATAATTTCAAATAAAAATTGGACATAGTTTCTACATGCAAAAATATTATCTGACTGAATACACATTTATGAAATACAAGTTTATATAGTGTTTGGGCAAGGGTGTCAGGTTGTTTCCTGTGAAAATCGCAACCTCAGCAGGTTGGACTGTGGTAACCTTTATATATATATATATATATATATATATATATATATATATATATATATATATATATATTAGGAGACCTAACCTAACTCCTCTCCAGTTCTTTTAGTTTCGAAGAAAAATCGTAAAAAACTTCTATGTATCGACTACAGAAAATTAAACAAAGCCGCCATCCAGGACAGATATCCATTACCAAGGATAGAGGATCAACTCGACCAATTGCAGAGATATAAGTATATTACTAGACTAGATATGACCTCAGGATACTATCAAATACCTGTAATTGAAAAATCACAACATCGAACATCGTTTGTCACTCCAGATGGCCCGTTTGAATTTACTAGGATGCCCTTCGGTTTAGCAAATGCTCCAAGTGTATTTCAACGTATGGAAATTAAAATATTGGGACGATTACGGGATTCGATAGCACTAGCATATCTAGATGACATACTTTATCCAGCCCCAGACTTCGAAGAAGGATTTCGAAAATTGAAAAATATATTGTAAGCTTTTAGAGAACATCGGTGAGTTACTTAGGTTTTGATATTGACGCTGCCGGAGTACTTCCCGGTAAAGAAAAGATCCGTGCTCTAAGTGACTTCCAAACACCAGAGAACATACTTCAAGTTCGGCAGTTTATCGGACTAGCAAACTTATTTAGAAAATTCATTAATGCATTCGCTGTTGGTTACAACTCCAAGAATTTACGTTTACTGTGGAATACTGACAGGGTACGAGGATGAGTCATGTAGATGCGTTAAGTCGATAGAAGGTCAAGACACAATGGACTCGTATGACAAAAAAACTAAAACTAATATCACAGGTTCTCAGTAAAACACCTGAAACTGACTACGACAAATCAACTAAAATCAAATAAAGATTATTGCTTAAAAAACGGTCGAATATATCGCATTTCTTGTAAGAGAAGCTTAAAAAAATTACGAAAACAAAACCGGTTCTAAATTTCTTACTATACATAGTCGATATGCTTGGTGTACCGATAAGATTAATTAATGACTTGGAACAGCTTTTCATCTACAGAATATGAACAACTTTACAAACATTTTGGGATACAACACATCTTCAACGCCGTTGTAACTCCTCGTGCAAACGAGAGGTTCAATGGAACAGCTTTAGCTGCGTTAGCAACTTCCAGGACCGACGAGAAACATTGGGATAAGAGAGTATCAGGAGTTCAATTCTCAGTTAACAATACTAATTGCACAGGAACCGGAAAAACGCCTAGCAAATTATTGTACGGTTTCCGTCCAAGAGCACCAAATGACTCAAGGCTGACGAACAGAATTCAGAGCAGTAATTATCGATAAAGCAGAACCGCGGCAAGAGGTTGTTGAGAAAATAGAAAACGATCAACGAAAACAAGCAGTTTAATTTAACATAAAAAGAAAAGCTACACAAGAATTAAGTTGCGGAGATCTTGTTTTTGTAAAGAAACAACATACAGTGATAGAGGGAAAAAGCAAAAAAAAATATTACCACATTATGCTGGACCAATTAAAATAGAAAAGATTTATTCAAACGATAGATATCTAGTTGTGGAAATGAGTGGATCAAATAGGAGCATGAGACGCGGATACAAAAACGTAATAGCAGTGGACAGCATGAAACGATTTGTCGGCTAATTCGGAAAGTGACACACAAGCTGCAGATGATGACACTCTAGGAATTGTGAATGTTCTCGAGGACGAGAACTAGGTCAGGATGGCCGAAAGTTACGACTATATCATTGATAAATTAAATAACTTAGTAATTATTATTACATTTACAATTATATAAGTTTCCTAATTTAATTAGTAGGATGAGTATTATGCGGAGGGATCGACAATTATTCTTTCAGTATTTCTCTAGCTTTCAAAGCGATCAGTGAGTATTGTCTCGTGATTTTGACAGTGATCTTGAGTAAATAGAATTGAGGTGAGTTGAGTTACCGTGTATGGATTGTGAGTTGAGTTACCGTGTATGTATTGTGAATTGAGTTACCGTATATGAAGTGTAACTTGAGTTACTGTGAATGGATTGTGAGTAGAATTACTATGGATGATATGAGATGAGTTAGTGTGACATAGTGTATTGAGTTGAATATGGCGTGATGGTAGTATGTTGTGATATTGAGGATGTACGATGTGAACCGTGGTTGGTTTGTCGACGGAGCGGCGAGCAGCTTTGGGCTGTAGCGGCCGTGACTCGGCCGCCGACGGAGCAGCGAGCGGCTGTGGGCTGTTGTGACCCTAGCCAGGTTGCCAACGAGAGATTGAAGCAGCTTTGTGCTGTAGTGGCCCTGACCAAGATGCCCACGAGATACAATTGTGTGTGAATTTCAGTTAGTGAGTGAGATATTGTATTGAGCCTATGAGAGTGTTTGATGTGAACCGTGGTTGGTTTGTCGACGGAGCTGCGAGCAGCTTTGGGCTTTAGTGGCCGTGGTTCGGCCGCCGACGGAGCAGTGAGCGGCTGTAGGCCGTAGTGACCCTAGCTAGGTTGCGAACGAGAGAATGAAGCAGTTTTGTGCTGTAGTAGCCCTGACCAGGCTGCCTACGAGATACGATTGTGTGTGAGAATGTGCGAGTGTTTGGGTAATTCCTCACTCAGCTTTGTGCTTAATTATTTTATATTTTTTATGATCAAGGACGAGTAATAATTAGGAGCCATCAGAACCCTAGCTACATTATTGTTTGTAACTGATTATATTGTAATATTTAGGGGTTTAATTAAATAGGTTAAAAATAACTACAGTCTACTATTTTTTTCAATTAACGTTTTTCCATCATTTATTTTCGTTTATAACATAAATACAGCAAAGAAAATATAAAATTACATACTTACAATTAATTAAAAATTGCAACTGAAATGAAAATACATATTTAAATACAGCGAAACAAATTTAAAATGATAAACTTACATCACAAAGTGTATTGTACATATTCTTTTAAACAAAGTTTACTTTATATTACTGTATATTTCTTTTTAAAAATATCAAACTTGTGTAACGAATTTTTTGATTATAGACCAACGGATGATAAACGTAAGATGTCATAAAATTAAATATTTGAAATTCGCTAACTATTATAATGCATAAAAATATAATTACATTTACAATATCTCTTGTCAAATTTGACGGATGACACACAATACACAATTTTCGATTTTTTACACAAAAACTATGTACGGTAAAAATGTGGGACACCCAAAACCGATTGGCCCTCATTAAACCACATCTAATAAAATAAAATGAAAAATTAGTACATGAATGGTTTAACCTGTACCCGTGAGCAAAGTTTCTGCGATGCTCGAGATGAATCCAAATATAGATAGTGAATCTATCAAAATAGTATAGAGTATAACAATAACTAGAATGACACAATTTTTTTTTTTTTTTAGGTTGAAGGCATCGACATCTAAGGTCATTAGCCGTTTTGACAGTAAGTATTATTATTATTTTTTAGTTTGACATCACACCACGTTAAAAACTCCGTTTATGGCCCGTCGGCCTTATAAGGTAAGATTAAAATATTATTATTATATAAAGACGTCACAACATGTTAACATATAATATCACAGATAATATCACAGTTTATAGACAGCACAACATTTAAAAAATATCACCGTTTATTGCCCGTCGGCCGTCAAATGTTAAAAAGAATTAAAAAGACGTTCACAAAATAAATTAACATGTAGAATAAATAAATAAATAAATAGATAAAAATCGCTGTCTCAAAGTCCTCATATTTTGCTGTACAGGTCGCAGGCTTTAAGGAAGTTAATGACTTCCTTAATCTTCCCATGATCTGTCAGCATTAGACGCAAGTCATCACCAATGTGAAATAATTGTCTCACCGGTTGTAAAACAGGACATGTCACAAGTACATGCGGTACAGTCAACGGGACCTGACAGTCCTCGCAGAAGGGCTGAGGTTCCCGCGCAAGCCTGTACCGATGTGTAAGGCCTGTATGGCCTAGACGCAACCGGTGGACTTTCACTTGGTCCTGTCTGCTAAGATCATGGGGAAGACTCGTGTGTCCGATCACAGGTTTGACTCGGCGAAGGTGGTTCTCCACCCTGTCCCAGTCCTGTTGCCACAACTGGGACAATCTCCGGTGTACTGCATTTTTCGCATCGGTATACTTGATGGCCGGTACCTCTACTGTGTCTCTTTCAGCGGCTTGACGTGCCGCTTCATCGGCTAGTTCATTCCCTCTGATTCCTACGTGGCTTGGAATCCACATGAACCGAACCCGTTTACCCATGTCAGACAGATGCTTTATCCTGGATAAAATCATCTGAATGACAGGGTCTGATGTGGAGTGGTCGGTGATAGCGTGTAGAACGCTGAGGGAATCACTAGCGATGATGTATTGCAGCTGATCATAATCGAGATCACAGTAGAGCAATGCTTGCCATATGGCATAAGCCTCGGTAGTGTATACCGATGCATCACAATGCAGCGACCAGGAGTGGGCAACGTCGTTGACGACTAGAGCCGAGCCAGAACCTTCATTAGTTTTTGACCCGTCCGTGAAAATAACCTTCACTTCCGGGTCCGTACTAATGATTTCGAGAAACTTCTGAGTTATCAATACCGGTGGACAGGAGTGCTTGTCATACTGGAGAAGATCCAGTATGACTTCGGCCGGGGGAATCAGCCATGGAGGGGTTTCTGAAAACCCTATGCCCATGACCTGCGGCAAAAGGTAATTGATGCTACTCAGAAGTTCTCTAGACCGGACACATAATGGTCTTGTCAATGTCTGCGACCTGATGTTCTCCTTGAACAGGATCGTGGAGTTCTTATGGTTGTACTGTGCTCTCATCTTGCATACGTATGCAGCGATGAGTTTCATACGCCTCGTACGAAGAGGTGCTAGTCCGGATTCACAGCAAAGACTTTCCGTAGGTGTAGACGGAAAGGCACCGATACAATATCGGATACCTGCGTGGTGAACCGGATCTAGCAACCTCAGGGAACCCTTCGCAGCGGACGCATAAACAATACAACCATAATCGATCCGGGAGAGTACTAGGGCCTGATACACTTGCAGGAGTGTTTGAGGTTCAGCACCCCACCTAGTACCAGCGAGGACTTTGAGACAATTCAACGATTGCGAGCATTTGGCTTTCAGTTCCATTAGGTAAGGTTTCCAGGTTAGTTTCGGGTCAAACGTAAGACCAAGAAATCTAACCCTGTCCCTACACCTAATGTTCTCGTCTCGAAGATATAACATGGGGCCATAATGAGGACGATTTAATCTGCAAAAATGCATGCATTGCATTTTTCCTTGGGAAAACTTAAATTCGGTACCTACAGCGTTTTGGTCAATCTGATTGATTGCTGCTTGCAATGTACGGTTGATGTCTCTCATTTTCTCTGAACGACAGAAAACGGTGAGATCATCAACGTACATGCAGATACCAACAGTGTTGCTGAGGCCGGATATAAGGTCGTTGACCGCAATGATAAACAATGTGACACTCAGAGTAGAGCCTTGTGGTACGCCGTTCTCCAGGGACCTGCTGGAGGATAGGACGTTATCGACTCTAACTCTGAATGTCCGGTCACTAAGGAAAGCGCGAATGAACAGGGGTAGATTACCCCTGAAACCCCAACTATGCAACTTTTGCAGAATATGGTACCGCCATGTCATATCGTAGGCCTTTTCGAGATCGAAAAAGACTGCTACCAAATGCTCGCGATTTTTAAAAGCCTTGTGTATTTCATGTTCTAGGTACACTAGTTGGTCGGTGGTGGATCGGTATTTCCGAAAACCGGCTTGGTGCTCGCTCAATAGACCTCGGGTCTCGAGACACCAAACCAACCGGTTGTTTACCATCCGTTCCAACAGTTTCCCTATACATGATGTTAGGCTTATAGGCCTATAGCTGGAAGCCGAGAGAGGGTCTTTCCCTACCTTTGGAATGGGAACAATAATTGCTTCCTTCCATACGGTAGGGTAGTTTCCCTCGAGCCATAGCGTGTTAAATACAGAAAGCAAGGAGGTTTTGAACGCCGGAGTGAGGTGTTTAAGCATCTCGTTGGAGATATTATCCTGTCCCGGGGATCAAGACGATGCATGAGCAATTGCAGAGTTAAGTTCGCCCATGGTGAAAGGGTCATTGTATGGAAGTGATTGTTGGACTTCTGGAGTGAAGTCCAATTGCACTTCCCTTCCATTTTTGCCCAGTAGGAACTGCGGATCATAATTTTGAGAGCTACTAGTGCTCTCAAACTGATCCGCCAATAACTCTGCAATTACGTTAACGTCGCTCGTTATCGTTTCTTCATCCCGTTTCAGGTGGGTCAACGGGGGTGTATAACCCCTACCCGAGATGCTTTTCACCCTTGCCCAACACTCCTGAGTGGTTGTCTCTGACGAAATGCCAGAGACATATGCGTTCCAGGAGGCTCTCTTGCTTTCCAGTATTTGCTTACGGGCTAATGCCCTGGCTCTTTTGAAGGCTATTAAATTAGCCTCAGACGGTGTTTTCTTGAATCTATTAAAAGCAGCTTTCTTGGCCCGTACAAGACCTTGAACCTCCGGGTTCCACCAGGGTAATCTACGTTTGTAGATACCCGGTTTGGTGGAAGGTATAGCCGTGTCTGCTGCTTTTAATAGATTGCTTGTTAGATCCATTATGGATAATTGAACATCATCCGTAGGGTCTGGTGTTACTAAAGCCGCTTCAAACTCTGGCCAATTCGCTTTGGCAAAGAGCCACCTTGCTCGACGAACCTGGTTGGTAGTGGGGGTGTCCGTAGCGATCACTATCGGAAAGTAATCACTACCGTGCAGGTCGTCAAGTGCTCGCCAGGAGAATCTATTCGCTAGTCTCGGAGATACAATCGTCAGGTCGATACGGGAGAAATCCCTCGACCGCGCGTTAAAGTAGGTGGGTGAACCATCATTCATTAGAACAAGATCCGTGGATTGTAAGAGGTCTTCGATAATGAGCCCACGTGGATCCCTGTGATCAGAGCCCCAGAGCTCATTGTGGGCATTGAAATCTCCAAGTAGTACAAACGGGGTGGGCAATTGTCCTATGACATGACGAATGTCATGTAGGTCCCAGCCTGCCTCTGGTAGGTAGATGTTACACACCGTGAGGACAGTTGGGACGGACATTCGGATTGCAACTACTTGGAGATCAGTATCGACACGGACTTGCTCGAAGATAGCATCTTGTCTTAGAATGATGGCCACTCCACCTCGAACCCTGACGTTGGGTTCCAATTCTCTCCGGACTATTGAATAGTTCTTTAGCGAATATGCTTGGCCAGGTTTGAAGTGAGTTTCCTGAAGACACGTACATAACGGGTTGAACTCCGTTAGTAGCATCTTCAGTTGGCAATAGTGGTACACACAGCCCTTGATGTTCCACTGGAGTATATTATCTATAAAAGTGTGGAAAAAATGGATCTACACACCGTCTTTCGGCTTCCTCGGCTTCCCTAGAGGCCAACCTTTGCCTCTTTTCTTCACTTGCTGTGAAGAATTTTGTGAGGAGGCGGAGTATACTGAGGAATCCTCAGAAGAGGACTCTCCTTCCTCCCCACGTTTTCGTTTTTCCGACACCTCAGAGGGTGTCGGACTGGTTGCTCTTCTCGGAAGAGCGCGTGGTGCACGCGTTTCCGGATGAGCGAAACTATCTTTGCTCACGAATATTGTTTTCAGAGCAGCTACCAATTGTGGTAGAAGCTCTTTAACAATTGAGGAAGTTTCTACTGGAGCTTTCTGGGTCGAGGTCACGGCAGAAGCATACGATACTCCCGGATTGGGAGTGCGAACGACTATTTTATTCCTAGCCTCAAAATAAGTGATGTTCTCTCGGGTTTTCAGCTCTTGGATGGCAGCTTCCTGTTTGTAAATAGGGCAGTTTCGGGAACGAGCTGAGTGATTACCTTTACAGTTTACACACTGTAAAGGTTCCTCACAGCTTTTACCCTCGTGCAGTTCTTTTCCGCAGATGCAAACCTGAGGATTTGTGCATCTGGCGGAAGTGTGGCCGAAACGCTGGCATCTAAAGCACCTCATTGGTGCCGATACGAACATCCTTACTTTGAGGGAATAAAATGCTACCCTCACACTACCCGGTAGTTTAGGAGTGTTGAAGGTGAGAACGTGGTTTGGTGTGTCCACCAGCTCTCCATTCTCACGCTTCTTCATCCGCCTAACCTCGACAACTCCCTGGTCCCTCATCTCTTCTGTTATCTCCTCAGTTGAGCAATTAAGAAGGTCTCGGCAATAAACTACTCCTTTAGAGGTGTTCATAGTCCTATGACTAACTACGTCAATAGAGAACTCCCCTAGTTTTTTAAGCCTTAGTAGCCGTTCAGCTTGCGCTATTGACGTAGTCTCTACGAACAGGCCATCCTTAGTCTTTCGGGCTGCCTTGACAGTGCCGACTAAACCATACAGAAGTTTGTGCAATACAAAAGGACTTATTTTATCGAAATTTCCCTTTAAATTCTTAATCACCAGGAACCGGGGTACAGGGCCCACCTTTTCCTGGCTTACAACACTGACACCGCTAACTGGTGTACTCTCCTGCGGTTTCGGAGAACCGCTAGAATTCCCAGATTGGGAAGCTACATTTTTTTGCGGGGTTTTGTCCCCGGGGGTTTTTACCGTCCCACCAGACGGGCCTTTTTTGTCGGCTGGCTGCCGGGTGATGTTTTTGATTTGTCCTCCCCTTTGTTCATGTTTTATATCTGTTTGTCCAGCGCATCGTGTGAGAAGGAGCGGGCCGGTAAGTTGGGAACGGGTATACCCTCGGACGCATCCTACCCCAGTTCCCCGGGGCCCAACCTAAACCGTTTAACCGACCCCGGAATACACGGACGGGTCGGACTCGCTCGGGGCAGTAGAGGTTTCGACACCTCTACCCATCTCACACTTCCTGATCAGGGCCCGAAGTGGCTGGCTCCTGACTCCTTTAGCTTTGACGCATCGGCAGAGCAAGCTCACATCAGCCCTTCCTCTCTGACGCCGCGGGAGGACTCCCGCACCAACCACCCTTTCGGCATCAGAGCACGCGGGCACTCCCAGCGCCTCTACTACATGAGCCGATCAACGTAATCCAGAAACATAGCAATGGTCAAAATCCGTAAGGGTCTGGGACCCGTTAGTTCCCCCTCTGCTGGCAACAGAGGGGTACTAAGCCCCCCCACCACGACAAGGTGGGTCCACAGGGGGGTAGAATGACATAATAACAATAATAAACTGTCAGAGAGATATTTTTTTATTTCCGTAACTGTCTGATTCTAATCGAAATAGTTACATTTTATATTTAATATATCTCATACAACAGGCGTGCTGTTCCATCGGTTATGATTTTATCTGATGTAGAATTGAAATTTGAACAACTTTGTACTTTTGTAGTTTTGCTCTAAATATATCAGGAGAGAGAGTATTCGCAATTTTTTTGAAATCCCATGTTAAAGTCTTACGTTCCTTGTTTTATTGCACAGCTGTATATCGGGTATAGATTTCAATGTTGGTTTTTTCATACTTCTGTATCTCTTTACCTAGTCATTTTAACGCTAAAAGCGTAGGAATATAAGTTGTTCAAAAATTAAACAGGCATTCTATAAAGTCAACTTACTTTCATAATTATTCATATTTAACGATATATTAATTAAATAAAATTTAAGGTTTTTTAGAAAATGAATTAAGGTTGCCTTCATAAATGAAACAAATTTTTGAATAAATTATCTATTAACACTTTCCGCTCATCGATAAATTATTATTTTATTTAAAATTATTGTATTCTTGTATTAAAAATAACTATAACTTTGTTTATAAATTTAATTACTATACTATAATATTTTTGAGTAAACAAATCTATATTTTTAAATAATATATACACATAATTTTTATAGGTTTAACAATACCGTTTAAACCAGTCTTTGTAAAATTTGTTTCTGTGTGTATCAGAAAAAATCAATATTTTTAATAGTTTAAAAAAATCTTATAGATGGCACTATAAATTTTATTGTATCTGCTAATGAAGGAATCAATATAATTACTCAACAATTAATAATGTTTATATTTGATTATGTATATAAATTTAAATATTATTTTTAGGCATAAATGAAGTTTATTATTCTAAGTAAAAACAAGAACATAATATTTTGAATACTTTGTGACATATCAAACTAACTGTGATGATGTGAAAAGAAAAAAATTCATTTACAGCTGACGTCTTATTTTGTAAATCTAGAATGAATTTGTTTTGACAGGAATAAGGACATTTTATTTCCAGAAGTTCAAATTCGTTTTCTGTTTTCATAATACCATCATCACTACATGCTAAGTATGGTTGGTTAGATAATATTACAACACAAAAAGTCCAACTTCATGTATAATATATTAGTTGAAGCTTGAAATACTAATCTCGCTTCAATTTCGGTTTTCAAGGCGTAACGCATAGCAATAAAAATTGTAGACATTGATTCTTATCAACAACAGTTTCATTATAATAATCATTGTAATATTTTCTCTGTACCAATCTAATTCTATTGGTACATATGTACATCTACTATGAAAGAGTTAATTGTAGAATATGTAGTATTATTGCGAATTTGTCTATAGTATGAAATTTTTATTACGGTTCTTATTTTTTGGCTTCTACTTTCTACTCATTCTTTCTTTACACTTTCAGCCTTATTTAATGTGCTTTCAATTTCGCTGTAAGTATAATACTTTATGCACTCGTTTCAGACAAAATTTCTTTGCTTGTGTTCTGAAAATGTAAAAAGAGTATCAGGACAATATCCAGAAGTGTTTATGTAGAATGATTTTATTGAAACTTTGTGATATTTTTCAACCTGCGCTTGTAAAGGCTTGTTCCAAATGATAGACTGATGAGGTTTGGACTGTATTTTAGAATTCTTATTTAAATGTGACTTCACTACATAGATATAATTGAAGGTAAAATTATAGAAATAACACATATGTAAACAAATACTTTGTTTCTTGCAGTAGTTTCATTTGTACAAGTTGTGATACACAATGAATTGCTAACTTTTTTACATTTTTTAATAAAATGAAGTCTCTTTATGGTAATACAGAAAAATGAATATTTAGTCTTTTTGATTTTAAATGCATAATAAAGTCTAATACTTATATTTTCAGCAATGTCAAAATGACAAGATATTTTGACAACTTTTATTTTGGATGCGTTCAAACATGTGTATTGTCGGATTACTGAATGTGACCATTAAGTGTTTATTTTAAAATTCGAAGACACTGTTAATAAATTTAATTAGAAACAATATTTTTTAATAAAAATATTATAAATATAACAATTAACAATAGGTCTTTATAAATAAATCCTATTAAAATATATCTTATCATTTTAATAGGTAGACTTCCTTTATGAAAAGGAATTTTAGATGTCTGATTGACACATTTGAATTGAATAAAATAAGTAAAATATTTTTTTTTTCTCTTTATTAATTTAATTTACAACTAGCTTGACCAGCCAACCAGTAAATATGATCAATGGTTTTCTCGTGTGGGAATATAATAACTATAATATTATTTCCTTTAAAATAAAGATTGTGTTCACAGGTCTAGGGGTTTGTTTCTCTTCAGTCTTCTTACTTCGTCCGTGTTGTCTAGTAGGTTCAGCGCCAGGTGGTTTGGATGGCAGTTTAGTCTTTTTTGATATCTGGTGGCGTATGAAGATATTTGTGCTAGAATATATGGAATCCGGAGGTCATTGTGTAGTGTTTGGTTACTGACGTACCATGGGGCATTGGCTATTATCCTGAGTGCTTTATTCTGGGCTCTTTGTATTATATTTATATTTGTTTTCTTGGCACATCGCCATAATTGAATGCCGTACGTCCAAATGGGAATTATTATGGTTTTATATAAAAGTAATTTATTCTCTAACGATAATTTTGATTTGCGTCCAATTAGCCAGTACATGTTTCTTAATTTTAAGTCCAGTTGTGTGCGTTTCTTTTGAATATGTGTTTTCCAAGTTAGTTGTTTATCTAGATGCATTCCAAGATATTTAACACTGTCTTGTTTTGGAATAATATTGTTGTTGATTGTGACAGTTGGGCTTGTGGTTCTCTTAGTAGTAAACGTAACATTTTGCTTCATTATTTTTAATACCCCATTTTTCGGTCCAATTTTGTATATTATCTAACGAATTTTGAAGGAGGTTGCTTGCTTCCACTGGGATGGCATGGGAAGCTAGGATAGCTGTATCGTCAGCGTATGTTGCTGTTAGTGTGCTAGGATGAGAAGGAAGATCTGCCGTAAATATCTGGTACAACACCGGACCCAGAACGCTGCCCTGTGGTACTCCAGCATTGATTTTATGTATTTTAGAAAGTGTTCCTTGATTTGAAATTTGAAAATATCTATCGCATAAATAAGATTTTAGCAATAAGTAGTATCCGCTTGGAAGATTTTGTTTAATTTTAAATAACAAACCATTGTGCCAAACTTTGTCAAAAGCTTGACTTATATCGAGGAATACGCCCGTGCATATTCTTTCTTCTTCTATGTCTTGTTCTATTTTATTTATAATTCTGTGAACTTGTTCTATTGCCGAATGTTTATTACGAAAGCCGAATTGATGATCAGGGATTATTTTTGTTGATTATTGGTTTCAGTCGGTTCAATATTAATTTTTCTAATAGTTTTGAGAGAGTTGGAAGCAATGAAATTGGTCTGTAAGATGTAACTGCGTGAATTGGTTTGTCAGGTTTATGAATCAATATTATGCGGGCGAATTTCCACTGTACTGGGAAGTATTGAAGACGAATTATAGCGTTGAAAATTGTAGTTATATAGACTATGGTTTTTGGAGGAAGTTCTTTTAGAATTTGGGCAGTAATGTTGTCGTATCCTGGACATTTTTTATTATTCAATTTTTTTATTTCTGCTTCGACTTCTCGTGGTGTAAAGTGCTTAATAGGGGGTAATAATTGTAGGGGCGTATTGAGAAAATTTACAATTTTTTGTATTTCTTCCAGGGAATTTGGTTTGAAAACATTAGCCAGGTGCTTAGCAAATAATTCAGATTTTTCTTGGTTATTTCTTGCCCAAGTACCGTCGTTTTTTCGAATTGGAGCGTTGTGTTGTTTTTTTGTCTCTTTAGATTTTTTGTTGCTTTCCATAAACTATAATTTTGATCTTTATGGGGCGATAGTGTTTGGAGATAATGTTGAAAACTTTCTTGTTTTATTTTTTGAATCGTTATTTTTAATTCTGTAGATAATTTATTTAGTTTGGTTTAGTCAAAAGGGTTTCGGGATCTTTGCCAAATTCTTCTTGCTTTGCGTTTTTCGGAAACTAACTCTTTTATATGTCTAGGATAGTTTGGTATGTTGTCATCGATTACTTTAGGTGGTGTAGAAACTACCGCTGCTTCATGAATATTGTTTATTATTTCCTCTATTTTTTCTTCAATTTGTTCGCCTGAGTTCAGTCGTAAAGGAATATTTGTTGTCATGTTTAAATGGTCTGTGTATAGTTCCCAATTGGTGTATTTACTTGTGAGAGTGAATTTTTCCTGTCTTCTGATTACAGTGGTGCTTATTGTAAGGACTATTGGAGAATGATCAGAACTTAGATCATAACTTGGTTGGATATCATTATAGTTCGTAGAAATTCCATTTGTAATAAAGAAGTCGAGTAGGTCTGGTAGTTTGTTTTGATCTGTTGGCCAGTATGTCGGGGTGCCAGTACTTAGATATTCATAATGATTTGAAGTCATAGTTTGGTAAAGTTGTCGTCCTCTAGGATTTATCAGTCTTGAACCCCAACATGTATGTTTGGCGTTATAGTCGCCTCCTACTATAAATTTATTACCTAAAGTTTTGAAAAAATCATCATATTGTTCTCTAGTTATTTTGTGTTTTGGGGGACAAGAAGTAGCTGTAATTGTAAAAAATCCTACTTTATTTTGTATCTGTACACTGGTAGCTTGAATATGTTCTGTTTCGTATTTATCAATTTCGAAGTGGTCTATATTTTCCTTAATAATTATAGCTGAACCGCCATGAGCAATTCCGTCTGGATGTTGCGTGTGGTAGGTCTTAAACTTTGGACTTTGAAAATAATTCCTTTCTGTAAAATGTGTTTCGGACACTAGTAATACATCTAATTTTTCTTCTAAAATGAAGTACTCAATTTCCTGGCGATGTTGCGCCAGTCCATTGGCGTTCCACAAACCAATTCTAAGCGTTGTACTATGCATGTGTAGTTAGATTGTTTATAACTGTGGTTAAAAGATTTAATATCATATTATTTTGGTTGAGGAGTTGACCGAACAGTGTTTCTATTTTGTTCACGAATGTGTCAATTATATTTTTTGTTTCATTTTTGTCGGGGTTGAATTCGGTGCTTTCTCTCGTTTTACTGGAGGGTCTTTGAACTGCTTGAGCGTATGTGGAATTTTCTATGTTGGTTTCTTGTTTTTGATGACTTGTACTTTTGTTATAAGTTATTTTTCTTGAGTTGGTATTGATATTTTTTGCTTTTTGCAGCTCTTTGTAGACATTGCATCCCTTGTAATTAGCTGGGTGAGCTCCATTACATAAAGCGCATTTGGCGGGACTATTTTTAGGTTTTGTACAGTTTTGGGTTTGATGATTGTCACCGCACTTAACACAGACGTAGGGTATCATGCAGTAGGATCTTGTATGGCCATATTTTTGGCATCTCATACATTGCGGTATGTCTTTCGTTTTCTAGGGGGTTCTACAGTTACCTTAGTATTCAGCAGATATTTGATGTTGTATATTTCTTTATTATTGTTATTTCGTTCTTGATCCACAAAAAAAAAGTGGAAGGGGTTCTTTGGTTTTCCAATTTCTAATGTTTGTAACATTTCGGATGGAAAACCCTTTTTGCATTAATTCTGTTTTTATTTCTTCTGTAGATATAGTTGGGTGTAAATTACGAATGACTGTTCTATAGGATCTATCTTCTCTAGGTTGATATGTGTAGTGTGCTACTTTATTTTGTTTTATAAAATTTATTAATTTTCTGTATGCCTCTGATGTTGTGGTAATTATTTTAATATCATTTGTAGATTGAGTTTTACATACGAATTCTGTAGATTTAAGAACAGTTTCTATGCTTGATTTCATAAGTGTGTAATTTGTAATGTTTGGTAAAAATATCGGAGGTGGTTTGTGTTCTGTGTTTTTATTTGTGCTCTAGGTCATAGTTTGTGATGTTGTTATTTCATTGTTCAGTATTTCGTATCTATTGTTAAGTTGAGAGTTTGTAGTTGTGTTTGAGTTCTGGCGTTTTGACGGATTTGGTGTATAGTGGCTATCTTCTCCTTCATAATGTCTTTTAGGTTTATTTTTCGTTCTGACTACTTGCCATTCTACTATGTAATTGTCTTCTATGATTTCAGGTGTTAACCCAAATGTTGAATCGTTGTAGCTTTGAAAATTTAATGGTGAATTAAGATGATTGGGTTCATTTTGAAATTGTAAGTGTCTATCTGTATTGCTGTAAGTTGGAGTTTGACTTGTTTGTTGTTCATTAACGAAGTAGGGGGAGCAAATTGATGATGTAAACATTGGGGTTATTACTGGTTGCTTTATTGATGTAGTTGTAATTTTGAGCACTGTTCCTGTAGTCGAAGTAGTAGTAACTATGTACGACAGCATGTTTGGAAGAGATATACCACTACTTCTTTCTTGCATACTTGAATAAGGTTTCTTCCTTTATTGATGTGAGGGTAGAACATCTTCTCGATAGTACTCTAGAGGTATTTAACTCAATAAAAACTCACGTAATATGTCCTTTCGTTTTGGGTGTTAGCACAAGACGTAATTGTAACTTTAATCACAGCACTACACTAATTATTTGGTATTAAATGAAAGAGTATATAAAGACGAAGCACGCGTGATACAAGTTTGTACACTATAACTGATTATAACAGAAATTTATTACAAATTTCTGGCACAAAATTATTTGTCTACTGACATATGTCAGAAAACAATTGCTATAGTAAAATATATGAAATAATAATGTTCATAAAGTTATTTTTATTTACTATCCAATGAATATAAAAGTATAATAATATATATTAAAATGATACATGTTTATAACTACAGAATAATAATTAAAACTAACTGTGAAAACTTGCAACTCCTCCTCGCAACTTTCATCATCACAAATTTTTGCATAAATAATCCATCTTTTTACACTTTCTGGTTGTATATGAAAGAATGAATGAATTTATCAAAATGTTTTAAACTTTAAAATTGTATTAGTGAAGGAAATTTATGTTTATAAAGAAATAGATGTATTTGCAAGTTTAAATAAAGTAAATTTTCAATAAAGTTTTACATATACATACATTGATATAAATAAATAGAAATAAAAATGACATTATGTAAATGTTTATTTCATTCAAAAGAAGAGTACTAATGAAATGATTTATATGTAATATTAATTTAAACGTAATATTCGTTACAATTTAAACTTATTAATAGAATTCATCCATTGTCAGTGTCACATTTAGAATTTAAAAATAGTTTTCTTTAACAAACTTTAATTATAGCTTAGATACACAAAATAGGAAAGTAATATGTTAATATTACAAATTTCACTCATATCTCCACGGCGTTCGCGCCACATACACTGCGCCATCTATGTAAACACATATACACTAATTATTCACTCTGTTGTGAACATACACACATAATCTTTGTAATGACTGTATTAAGATATTAAGACTGTCAAAAGTGAAACATAAAGTTGCTGTAATGTTTAACTGTTTTTAATATAACTATGTGATTGACAAGTTAGTGTTATTAAGTTATTAAGAACAACCATTCCCGCTAACAGAATATGGGCCCAGACAGGCAATCATAAACACAAGAAAAAGGAGCACGTGTAGTTGATTCGTAAATTTGTTGTAATAACGAATAATAGTTTGACCAACATGGCTAACGCAAGTTTTATCAATGCCAATCGCAACGAGATGCTTAATCGCGACAACTACGATACAGGAGCATACAGGTCGAAGCATTACTTGTAAAAGCAGATCTGTGTCAAAGCGAAATCGGATCTCATTTCGCCATCCGAGTTGAAGCAGATCCGAGGATGCGAAACAGCACGTGATATTTGGGTAAAATTAGAGAGCATCTATGCATCGAAAGGACCGGCACGTAAGGCAAGTTTACTTAAACAACTTATAACCCAGAAGTTATCTGATAATGGAGACGTAAGAGAGCATTTGTCACGGTTTTTCGATACCGTTGATAAGCTCAACGCCATGCAAGTCGAAATAAACGGAGACCTCACAATAATGTTGTTATATAGCCTTCCAGATTGTTTCGAAAATTTCAGATGTGCCATCGAGACACGAGACAAATTGCCAGATGCCGAGTCATTGAAAAAAAATCGTCGAAGGAAATGACGCAAGGTCACGAAGGGCACACCCGACAGACGCTAATGCTATGTATGCAAAATACAACTCTAATAAAAATACTATCGGACCCAGAAACACCGAAACAGGTAATACAAAAACAAATAAACAAAAACCTAATTACAATTGTGGATATTGTGGTAAAAAAGGTCACAAAGAGTCCGAATGTTTTAAAAAGAAGAAAGATAAAACTAATCCCGTCAAAAACTAGCAAAACGCGAACCTTGTTGATGATAGCTTCTTTATAAACAATCGGATATACGATACTGAAAACAGAATTGGTGTATAGACAGTGGTTGCACCACTCACTTATGCAAAAACAAAGATTTGTTTCAGAATTTTGAAGACACCAATACCAAAATTAGACTAGCCAACGCAGCTACGGCGGATGTCTATGCAAAAGGTCTTGTCGGTTTAACCATACAAAATGGCGAGAACGACAAAAATATCAACCTGGAAAACACGCTATTCGTACCCGAGTTGAGGACGAATTTAATGTCTGTTTCTAAGATTGTTGATAAAAACCACGAAGTTATTTTCAGAAAAGATCATGCTATTATTCAGGATTTAGAAGGAAATGTGAAAATGATCGCTAAACGACAAGGTGATTTGTTTTACGTTCGCGAACAATATCAGGAGGTCAATACCGTAACTGACAGCGAACGGAACGAAGTCGAACTTTGGCACGGACGCTTCGGACATCTCAACTTCCGGGATCTGAATAAGAAGGCCTGCGTCGTTGGAATGGATCTGGGTGAGTCCAATCTTCTTAAAAATTGCAAGATTTGTTTAGCGGCAAAATTGCCACGACTTCCCTTTCCAAAAGAAGCAAGCAGAGCAACAAAACGTCTTCAAATCATACACACGGACCTATGCGGCCCGTTGAGAACCCCCTCAAACGGCGGAGCTAGGTACTTTATGACCGTCACAGATGATCACAGCCGCTGGTGTGACGTTTATTTTCTGAAGAGCAAAGATGAAACCCCGGCGTATTTGAATAGCGAGGTAGACACTGGAATATTTATGTCGAAACCTGCTCTTCTTGAGAATATGCTCCAGCGGATGACTCTTGAAGAACAAGACCCGGATCTCATAACGAAAGCCAAGGAGATGTTATCAAAAATCAAGAACAACGAGACAGTTTGTCGGCTGAATCGCTCCATTTTCGGTCTGAAACAAGCTGGACGACAGTGGTATAAGCGACTCAAAGAAGTTCTACAAACACTCCAATTTGTTCCCACAAAGTCCGATCCTTGTGTTTTCGTTGACGATTCCGATAACCCACTTACCTTTATCCTTGTCTATGTCGACGATATAATCATCGCATCGAACAATTCAGGGAGAGTTAACGAGATAAAAAAGGGATTGTCTCAAGAATTCAAGATCAAAGACCTAGGACTTGCGAAATACTGTCTTGGTATTGAAATTGATCAACAAGACCACCAAATCCGAATTACTCAAAAAGGTTACATTCAAGAGGTACTAAACAGATTTGGCATGTCACAGTGCAAGCCATATCGCACACCACTGACACCTGGTTCGAAGTTAACAAGGGGAAGCAAAGAAGACTTCAACGAAAATCTTCCTTACAGACAGCTCACCGGTGCACTAATGTATTTAACTACCGGAACGAGGCCCGATATTGCTCATGCCGTTAGCCTACTTTGTCAGTATAATGACTGTCACGACAACTCACACTGGACAGCAGCTAAACGGACATTGAGATATTTGAAACGCACTGCAGATTGGGGGCTCACATTCTCCACGAAAAATGACGAACTTACTTGTTACGTTGATGCAGATTGGGGCAACTCCGTTGACGATCGTAAATCCTACACGGGTATAGTATTCACGCTATCTAGTGCTGCAGTCACATGGGCATCTAAGAAGCAACGTACTGTTGCGCTATCGTCTACTGAAGCCGAGTTTCTCGGGCTCACCGACGCTACCAAAGGAGCGATGCATTTGAACCAATTCATGAAAGAATTGAACGTTGAAGTTCCTGCACCAATAGTCGTATTCAACGACAACCAGGGAGCTGCACATCTAGCGAAGAATCCAATCCACCATGCACGTTCCAAACATATTGACATCCGTTGCCACTTCATCAGAGAGGCTGTGGACAACAGACGCATCGAAATCAAATATATGCCTACTGACCAGATACCGGCCGACATGTTAACAAAGGCTGTCTACTCAACAAAGTTTGACCAATGTTGTAGATTAATCGGCGTTGGACCAGTAAAATTTGACTTAGAGTGTTAATATTACAAATTTCACTCATATCTCCACGGCGTTCGCGCCACACACTGCGCCATCTATGTAAACACATACACACTAATTATTCACTTTGTTGTGAACATACACACATAATCTTTGTAATGACTGTACCAAGATATTAAGACTGTCAAAAGTGAAACATAAAGTATATTATTTAAATATATTGGAATTGTTTAAACCATAGTGTTTTGTCGAAGATGTAGTGGGCAAAGTAGCTAGAACGAAAGAAAATAAAAGTATATATCATGACCGCAGATAATGTTAATATGAATATGACCTTGGACATTGCAAAATTTTCTCGTAGAATTTTTGACGCAATACTTGAAGAGTGTTTCTTTCATTAAATGTAGTAAATTTTATGTATATTTTCTAAAAATTCACCGAAATTTTCCTCCAGTGTTCAAACAGTTATGTGTTCTGTTAAATAAAACATAGTATAATTTTTTGCTTCAAATATTAGTTTATTTACCATTCTTTTTCAACTTCGTTAATAATAATATAGGTTTTCGATAGCAGTAGATTCATCGACGAATAGGTTTCCATTTTCAGTTCCAAAATATTCAATATCGTTTTTCAAACGTGGTTGACAAGTATTGCAAAAAATATTTTTTGGCATCTCTGTGTGTGTTAAAATATTGTAGTGAAGTTCATTTAGAAATATTTGTTTTTTGTTTAGTTATTTCATCACACATTTGGCAACATTGACTTATGTAATTCGAAACGTCAAAATTTAAAATAATAATGCTGCTTTGAAACAATGGATCCTAATAGCCATGTCTAAATTTAAGAAAAATCACGCTGTCATCCGTCACTTTGACAATCAGACTATGAACGATTATATCTTCTTATAGAGTATTGATATCAAAGATTTAAACATAATTTCATGAAGAACAGACTTGAGCAAAGGTGTTACAACTAATTTAAGTTTAAAACATAACGTATATAATTAATATAAATTTTGACGTATCCAATGTCAACAGTCAATATTGCCAAATGTGTGATGAAGTACTAAATTAAAACCAAATATTCCTAGACTAACTTCACTGAAGACGCTGGCAGTTGTATAGCATTGTCTGAAATCACCGCCTAAAACTACAACTTTTCCGCCAAATGGTATTTTATTATTCATCAAATATTGTAATAATAAATTTATTGCATCGAGCGCGTTTTTAGGTATCATTGTTACCTCATCACAGATTATTACACTTGCTTTTTTTATTAATTTACCAGCTTTGCTATTTGATTTCACTCTATATACCCATCCGTCATTTACAGGCACTGGTAACTTGCATATTGAGTGAATTGTTTGACCACCTTTTAACAGAGTAGCTGCTATTCCTTTCCAAGCTACAACTATAACTTTTTGATTTTGGCCCCTTAAAATACTTATCAATGTGTTATACAGAAATGTTTTCCCTGTTCCCCCGGGACCGTCAACAAAGAAATATATACTTGTGCAATTATTGTCATTTACGGCATTTAATATGTTATTTAAAATTTCTGTTTGGTCTCTGTTAAAAAAAGTTACATTTTATTCTCCCTCTACTTTTTTGGCTGCTACATCAAAAGAATTATTTTCGTTATCTAAATCATCAATATTTTGTGGTTGGGGCAAAACGAAATCACGTAAGCTGCAATTATAAATATCTAGTATTTCCTGTATTTTTTTAAACATTTACTTTGTGCAACTTTTTCAGAATTGTGTAATAAATAATCTTCCATTAAAAAATGTTTAAATTTTTCCCATAAGCTTAAGGCTTTGGTTGACGTATGGAAGCAAATTAAATAAGCAAATAATTCACGCAATTGTCTGGGAAATTTACTGAACACAGCTTCGTGTAAACAATTTTCGCACTCTTTATCATTAGCTAAAAGACTTAATGCACGGGCAGCTTCCTGATATGTATTATATAACTTGCCGTCGACGGTACGCAAGTCTTTGAAGCTTGTGACACCTTTTGCTTGCACTAAAATTAATCTTAAATGAAAAAAATCTTTTAATATCTCTAGACTAACGGAAATCATTCGGCCGATAAGTGGCTTTTTCTCACGTTGTCTAGCTTTCCATTCATTATTTGCAAATACATAATATTTAGGAATATCCATGTAAACATATTGCCGGGCATTAACGTCTATTTCATTGAGTAGGAACCAAGCTGTTAATGTTGAATTTTTTTTTGCTGCTCGTTCAACTGCTTTTTTTTCCTGACCGTTAGTGAAAAATACCGCCTGTTAATTTTTTAAATGAACAGCTAATTCCATTATTGTATGAGATTTGTCATGCAACGGATATTCTAATAACCTCCAACAACATTCTGGGGCAGATACATACCTCATCTAAATAACCGTTTATTTCATTCCACTGTACAACTTTATTTTTATCAAGTTGTCCTAATTTGACGCTCGCGCAATCATGCCCCTTGCACAAATAATCA
The DNA here is from genome assembly GCA_035578165.1 of Stenolophus ochropezus. Lineage (NCBI taxonomy): Eukaryota > Metazoa > Arthropoda > Insecta > Coleoptera > Carabidae > Stenolophus > Stenolophus ochropezus. The sequence continues at coordinate 15,878,591 of JAQOWZ010000020.1, forward strand.
CATATATAATTTATACTTTTTACTGATGCGCATATTTCAACATTTATGTGGATTCTATATTTTTTTAACAAATACGGATTGTACGGAACTATCCACCTATTGTCTACCGTGTATTAAACTAATCCATTTTTCCAAAGAATATACATTTTTGCATTATTATTTGACCGTTTATACAGAGGATAACAGTTAATATTTTCATGTGTATTATTTCTAAAATCTATGGGATACATTTTTGAACATATATTTTCGTTCATACACGGCGAATTTTTGTTTAGAATACCGCACGGACCGCGAATCATATTTGAACGAACTAATTGGTACAATTCCGGTTTGCGTCCTCGTCCGAAATTTCTGCACTGATTATTTCGTCAACGTCATCTTTGTTACGAATTTTACTTGCACTATCTAAAGTTAATAATAAATGCATGGGAGGCAAATCCCGTTTTTGGAACTCAATTACATATATGAATGCCACAACTTTTCCAAAAATATCAGCGTGTAAAAATTCATGCAACATACTATTTATTTTTCCGTTAAAAACTCTCGCCGTTATAACTTGTCGGTCTGCTAAAGTTTGTCCCTCAAGCAACTGTGCTACTATTTCTGCCCATTTCGGGTTACATGTCACTGTTATACATAGATCAGGTCGGCCAAATTCTCTAACAATGGACATGGCATTTTGATACATTTTCAACATGAATCGACTGCCACCTTGAAATGTTGACGGTAAAATAATCATGGTGCCTGCTTTTCCGCCTTCATTCTCTACCAAATTATTAATGTGGTCCATCAACCCACTACATAGCTCTACCCTGAGAGTAGGCTGATTTAATCTAATGTACGTTAATCTTTCGGCTTCGACTTTAACATACGCATAAACATGGGTTAAATGTGTTTCTAACCGCTAATCTGTTCATGTAAAATTGTAACATGCTTTGTTTTTTAATACCGTCAGCATGTTTTGAATTCATGTTCCAGCCACATTCACCGCGAGGAAATAGTAAAGAATAGGACATGGGGTCGCAGTTTTCACTAAACTGATTTATTCAAGCTAAACCGCCAACTTTTGGGTGTACACAAATGTCCCTATCTATTGGTGACTCACCGTCATTGAATGTAAAAACAACTGCCACCTCATTACATGTAGGGATATTGTACCTACGTTTATCTTTTTTCTGTCATTTATAATCCACAAATTTATTTCTGTCACCGACTAATTTGTTTAGTTAGCTTTAGCTATTTTCCGTTGCTCTACTTCTTTCAACATCATATACGCCTGACAATACGGATTAGCCTCCCTAATGCCCATTTGCACCAATATATATTGAAGTCGAACTTTATTAATCTGATCTTAAATTAAGCCTGCCTTAAATTTTTTAAGTCGTTGTTCATCATAACGGAGCTACATTTTAAGACGAGCGTAGTTAAGCTAGACTTAGGTAAGAAGTACTAGGGATTTTTCAGTGACTTTTTGATTACTAACTTCATAGCAGTTTTGACATTGATTGTGATTTTTTGAGTTTTCAGTTAAATATAAAGTAAATTAGTGTACCGTAAAAGAAATTAAACGTTTTATTATTGTTACAGATAGATATAGAATTATATATTTAAAATGACTACTGAGAAACGAAGAATTGCCAATTTTACTCCAAATGAGACCCTTGCAACAATATTTTGGATTTCAAAATTTGCGTTTGCTGCAACTTGAACATTTAATGAAAAGTATGATTTTCTGTTCCGAAAAATTTCAGGATCATCTCCTCCGGGTGACTGAATTTTAATATGTGTACAATCTATAAATTAATTTTTCTGTAAGTCATGCAATTTACAAATACATTACCTATTGTTAGTACCGATTACAGAAATTACTCGAATGAAGCAATATCATAAAATTTATTTTGAGTTGCTTTAATTTCTCGATCACCTTGTGGCATTTTAATAAACTGATTACTAATCCTTGCAATTTCCCTTGCAACTCGTGGAATAATTTGTGAAACAGATTTCCAGTCGCTAAAGTTCTCAAGAATATTACACTATTGTTTCTAAAAAATTAAAATTAAATTCAATTCCATCTTCTATCAATAAAAGTAACTCATATGTCGTTATTTTAATGAGACGAAACCGTTTAAAAAATTCTTCATCGTTATATTCATTAAAGTACCTTGCCCTTTGATATATACGCCTGTTTATAATATTATCTAACTCCAAAACAAAAAAAAACTTCCTCAAAATCGTCATTTTCTTCAACAAAATTAATTTTGTGCTCCACTGAATTGTGATATGTATAGTAACAAGAATTAATTTAAGGTTAAGTCTTGTTTAAGTCTCCAAATTCGAGGAGTTAAAATTTAAGTTCGACTTTCGCTATAAGTCTCGATTTAGGACATAGTGCAACAAAACTAAGGCTCAACTTAAAACTAAGCCCAGATTAATTCAAATAAGTTCGACTTAAACTTTGGTGCAAACGGCCATAATGCCCATTTGCACCAATATATACTGAAGTCGAACTTTATTAATCTGATCTTAAATTAAGCCTGCCTTAAATTTTTTAAGTCGTTGTTCATCATAACGGAGCTACATTTTAAGACGAGCGTAGTTAAGCTAGACTTAGGTAAGAAGTACTAGGGATTTTTCAGTGACTTTTTGATTACTAACTTCATAGCAGTTTTGACATTGATTGTGATTTTTCGAGTTTTCAGTTAAATATAAAGTAAATTAGTGTACCGTAAAAGAAATTAAACGTTTTATTATTGTTACAGATAGATATAGAATTATATATTTAAAATGACTACTGAGAAACGAAGAAGTACCAATTTTACTCCAAATGAGACCCTTGCAACAATATTTTGGATTTCAAAATTTGCGTTTGCTGCAACTTGAACATTTAATGAAAAGTATGATTTTCTGTTCCGAAAAATTTCAGGATCATCTCCTCCGGGTGACTGAATTTTAATATGTGTACAATCTATAAATTAATTTTTCTGTAAGTCATGCAATTTACAAATACATTACCTATTGTTAGTACCGATTACAGAAATTACTCGAATGAAGCAATATCATAAAATTTATTTTGAGTTGCTTTAATTTCTCGATCACCTTGTGGCATTTTAATAAACTTATTACTAATCCTTGCAATTTCCCTTGCAACTCGTGGAATAATTTGTGAAACAGATTTCCAGTTGCTAAAGTGCTCAAGAATATTACACTATTGTTTCTAAAAAATTAAAATCAAATAATTAGTACTGAGTGTAATTAATAAATTAGGTAAGTATTTACTTATCATTATTAAATTCAATTCCATCTTCTATCAATAAAAGTAACTCATATGTTGTTACTTTGGTGAGACGAAACCGTTTAAAAATTCTTCATCGTTATATTCATTAAAGTACCTTGCCCTTTGATATCTACGCCTGTTTATAATATTATCTAACTCCAAAACAAAAAAAAAACTTCCTCAAAATCGTCATTTTCTTCAACAAAATTAATTTTGTGCTCTACTGAATTGTGATATGTATAGTAACAAGAATTAATTTAAGGTTAAGTCTTGTTTAAGTCTCCAAATTCGAGGAGTTAAAATTTAAGTTCGACTTTCGCTATAAGTCTCGATTTAGGACATGGTGCAACAAAACTAAGGCTCAACTTAAAACTAAGCCCAGATTAATTCAAATAAGTTCGACTTAAACTTTGGTGCAAACGGCCATAAGTGTTACATCTACTTGACCCATGATATTTGGCTTACAATTTTTATTATACTCTACGTTCATTCGTTTCTCTAACGCTTCATTGGAATTGATTAGGTATAATTGGGAAATTTTTCTTGATTCATTTGGTTTAGGGTACATTGAGCTGGCAGAATCATGGTAAATTTGGCCGTGTATACGGAAACAGTAGGGCCCTTTGCCTGGAGGCGCGGACATTTTTGCCCCAAACGATGCGAATGGTAGCGCGCTATTGTATTGTCTAACATTTTCTCTAAAGTTTCTACTGTCTGAATCTTTACCTAACATTAGATTTTTGATATATTTAGGGAATTTATTTAATTGATCTTCGTTTAATTTACCTTTTCGGCGTGTGTGTGCGTGTGTGTGCGTTTGTGTGCGTGTGTGTGCGTGTGTGTGCGTGTGTGTGCGTGTGCGTGCGTGTGCGTGCGTGTGCGTGCGTGTGCGTGCGTGTGCGTGCGTGTGCGTGCGTGTGCGTGCGTGTGCGTGCGTGTGCGTGCGTGTGCGTGCGTGTGCGTGCGTTTGCGTGCGTGTGCGTGCATGAGCGTGCGTGTGCGTGCGTGTGCGTGCGTGTGCGTGCGTGCGTGTGCGTGCGTGTGCGTGCGTGTGCGTGCGTGTGCGTGTGCGTGTGAGCGTGCGCGTGTGCGTGTGCACGTGTGCGTGTGCGTGTGCGCGTGCGCGTGTGTGAGTGTGTGCGTGTGTGCGTGTGTGTGTGTGTGCGTGTGTGTGTGTGCGTGTGCGTGTGCGTGTGCGTGTGTGTGTGTGTGTGTATGCGCGTGCGTGTGCGTGTTCGTGTTCGTGTGCGTGTGCGTGTACGTGCGCGTGTGCGTGTGTGTGTGTGTGTGCGTGTGCGTGTGTGTGTGTGTGTGCGTGTGCGTGTGCGTGTGTGTGTGCGTGTGCGTGTGTGTGTGCGTGTGTGTGTGCGTGTGCGTGTGTGTGTGTGTGTGTATGCGTGTATGTGTGTGTGTGATTTTTCGTCCACGATAACTCCAACACGATACATGTAAATAATATAATATTTGGTATTTAAGACTTATATTCAAATATGATGAACTGATTAGATTTTGACTATAATTGGTTTACCGAAAGTAGTACTTTACTTCAAGCTTTAAACAGTTTTTCCCAAAAAGTACCTCTAAATACCATTTTTTCGCAAATTACATTATTATTAAATATAAAGAATTTTTTAATTTTTTACCGATCTGCATAATTACGTTTATATATAACTTCTAGCTAGTTAGAAAAAAATATGTATAAATTATAATAATTTTACATATCGTTTAGGCTGAGGAATTTCGATAAAACAGATTAGTTATTCATATGTTCACAAAATTTGACATATGATGTCAAATTTAATGTAAGTAAGTGTAAATGATAAAATAAGTAAAAATGAAATAATTTTATTGTAAAATTTAAAAAGATGGAAGAAATATAAGTAGGTATAATCGGAGGTTTCTGGCTCACTTCCGCTTCCGGTCTTGGTATTAAGCTAGTGTTTGCACGCCTAGGTTGTATGCAACCCACATGCGTCCAGTGTGTTGTGTACAGCACAGCACATCGGCGTGCTGTTGTCCCTGAATTTTATGCAACCCACATGCCTTGTTTGTATTGTTGTGCAGTTTCCCAATAGAGATCTCATTCTTGTGTGGTGCCCTCTCCCTCTCCACCCTTTCTCTTCCTCACTCTCTCTCTCTCTACGGTGTATGAAATTATATTTCGATATATATATACATATATATATATATTGAACTCTGTACTCTTATGGTCTCTTTTTTGTCCGTTCGGTACAAAAAATCTAGTTGTTTTTTATTTACTAAAATTGTTGTCCTTATTTTTAACTGAATGGTTGAGCGTATTAATGTGTATGTCTAACTGTTATTGAAATCATTAAAACTAGAGATCTAGAGTTCAAATCCCAGCGACAGACATTATTTTTTATTTGTAACACAAATATTACAACAGATGTCTCTGGTGTACATTAAAATTACATGTGTATGTATGTGTGCGCACTAGAGAAGCAAATTAATACTTGGTATTATTATTTTTTAATTTAGTTACATTTTTGATGTTCATCAAGAATATTCCTTTTTAACAATGTATATATTATTTTTTATATTATTAAGTTCTTCACATGTTGTTTTAACTATAATTAGTGAATTTAGTGATGAAGATTCACTTATATTTTTGGAACAATATGGTTATATGAACAATGATAATAATACTATTGTGTCATATAACACACAAAATAATTCAGCGTATAGAAATGGTTTAATTTTGTATCAAAAGAGACATAATTTATCAGCAGATGGAATATTAAATAACGAAACAATAAATTGTATGCGAAAACCAAGATGTGGTATGCCCGATATAGACCAATTTACCACACATCATATAAAATGGGGAAATAATACAATATATTGGTATTATCATGGACATGAAGATGGCAATATAATGAATAATATTATAGAAAAAGCATTTAATTTATGGTCTAAGTATACTAATTTAGAATTTTTCAGAACAAATGTTTATAATAATGCTCAAATATTTATTACATTTGGTAATGCATTTCACTACAGATATAAACCTCGTGGAAGTTGTACTTCAAATTTTGATGGTCCCGGTAGTATATTGGGACATGCTGATTATCCAAATATAAATTTTTATTCAGAGATTCATTTAGATATTACAGAAAATTGGTCTTTAGAATTATCAAAACCGGATGATGAAAGTATTATTAGTTTATACCAAGTACTCATACACGAAATAGGACATGTATTAGGATTGCATCATTCTTCTGATACGAATTCCATAATGTATGCAGCGTATAACACACATCAACATATATTTACAATTTATTCAGATGAATTACCTGAAGATGATATAAGAGGAATTCAAAATTTATATGGTAGTAAATTAACACAAACTATTGTGACCGATCTTGTCAATACAACTTTAGTAACAGAAAAAGTACAACAAGTAAAAAATAAATTGCAGGAAAAAGAACAAGATGATGACAATTCTTTTCCATTGTTATGTGATTTGACAGATGTTAAGAATTTTCTTATTGTCAAGAACAAAATTTATATTTTTTATAAACATTGGGTTTGGTATAAAGAACTTAATTCAAAAATTTTTAATAATAAACCAATGTTAATAACAGATTGGTTAACATTTTTACCAGAAAATTTTACAGATATATCAGCTGTATATTTGAGACCTAATGGAAATGTTGTTTTAATTATAAATGATCAAAGTTACAATATAAAATATCCTTCATTTTTAGCTGATTCTTCGTATTCTGGTAATCCTTACAATAAAGCTATACATAACATACATGGAGCAGTAAATAACCATTTTGGTAAAACATATTTATTTTATAACGGTGACAGCTTTATTGAAATAGACGAGTGTAATTTTGTAACAATTAATAATGGTAAAATTAAAGATAAATTTCCAGGAATACCAGATAATATAGAAACTGTATTTAAATATACAAACGGTCGTTTGTATTTTTTTAAAAATAATATTTTTTATGAATTTAATGAATTCACAAATATGTTAGAACGAGCTGGTAAATTTAATTTTTCTTTATTTGACTTTAACTGTCCTAACATTAGTATATTAGAACAAATTCAAATTTTATTATCAAAATTGTGGAATTACAAAAATCAGTAATTATTATTCACTGTCAACGAAAGTATATATAATTTGAATTTGAAATAAAATAGTTAGTTATAAAGTAAATCTACATCATGTCAGATTTTAATTTTTCGAAGTTTACTGATGTTAATTATATATTAAGTTTTAAACCTGATAGTGTAACGTATCAAACATTGAAAAAATATTATGAAGCAGACTTAAAATCTATGTTTCCATTAAATTCAATGACCAATGAGGATATTAAAAATCTTCCAGTGGAATTTATAAAATATAAAAATAAAGGAGATATTGGACAATTGAGTTTTGTGTGGGACAAATTACCTGAAGAGTGGAAAAAGGATATTTTTTTTTAAAAATTTGAACCTTGTTTACAACATCCTGATACGAGACTTACTGTGGCTGATTCACCATATGATTGCTTACTTATCACAAATTGTCCATTGTGTTATGAAGATAAAAAATTATCACTTCAGAGTGAATTTAATCGTTTATCTACATTCAGTACGTGGTCAAATACAAATATTTGTGCCAAGGAATTAGCAACAGCTGGTTTCTTTTACAAAAACTATAGTGATTTTGTGCAGTGTGCTTTTTGTGATGTTGAAATATGCAATTTTGAGGAAACCGATGTTGCACTGTTTGAACATTATCGTTGGTCTCCAAATTGTAAATTTCTATTAAAAAATACTACAAATGTTCCAATTAATAAATATTATACAAATTATGTTCTTAGTATTGTTAAGATTTTAAATTACATAAAATGTAGTAAGACTATACATGAAGAAGATAAAGAGAAATTTATAAAATTGTTGAAAGAAAATTATAAACATTTTTATACATTCATTGTACCTGTAATTGAAAAAATAAAGAAAAACACAAATAATTTGTAATTATATTGTTTTATTATATACCTCATTACATAATATTACATAAAATTATCTGAATTTATACAATATATATCATCGTCTAGAATTTTTTTAATTTTATATACATTACTTACAGCACAAACATATGGAATAGAATGTAAGAAACATGTTTTATGAATTAAACAATTTTTTAAAGCTACTTTATAATTAAATTCGCTTAAATCTATAATATTACATGTTTTTACACTGAATGATAATAAAAATTCTTTTTTGACAGCACCTTGTACGTAAACAGTTTTTGATTCTTCTAAAAAATTTTTTAGCTCACAACACATTTCGTTATAATTTATATGTCCATTATCCCATTTTAATCCGTGATGATTTCGACATAACCATGTAGCACATCTTTTGTTATGTTGTGGTAATTCTTCCCATGTAAATGGTGGTTTGATATAAAAATGTTGTTGTTTACTTCCATCTCTTGATAGTATAAAAATTTCTTTTGGTATTATAATATATCCATCAGCTTGAAATCCTTGTATGTCAATAATTAACTCCATTATATATATTTTTTGTACGATGTTCTAATTACTTTGAATGTTTGAATTAAAATGAGCTTGTAACATAACTTGACAGCAGATTATATTCAACTATCTTATCATGTATTATTAGAATGTTTGCGGTTGTATGGTAGGAAATTCTAATATCAGCTGAAGAAGTTTGAAAAGTTTCATTTTTCTTTTGATTTGAGCAATGAAGTACGATGTTCTAATTGCTTTAAATGTTTAAATTAAAATGAATTTCTAACATCCCCTGACAACGGGTTATATTCAACAATCTTATCATGTATTATCAGACAATATGCGGTTGTATTCGCCGGGAAATTAGTGTCTGATTCAAATTCCAATCTAATATCAACTGAAGCAGTTTGAAGAGTTTCATTTTGATTTGAGCAATCAATTACTATTAATGGCGCAATTTCTTTGAATTTCTTTCTATCTAATAATACACCGAAATTTTGTTGATAGTAAGCATTTTGGAAATTTGCATACATGTGATACAGAACTGCATAATTATTATTTGAAAAGTCAATATTTAAGTTGTCGTATGGATAATATGTAAAATTCAAATACAATTTAATATTTGTTAAATTACACGAATCGAAAATGCTTGCATCCTTATCTTTTTTATTTTTACGATCAGTTTGAAATCCTACAATTACAAATCTTGGTGTTTCCAACTGTGTAGACGATTTAATAGACCATGTTTGTTTTTTAGCTGCTGGTAGTACAGGATATTCATATATATCCCAAGAACGATATGCTAATGGCAAAAAACGATTTGAATTTACAATGTTTAATAATTTTAAACGATTTTCATTGTTAACTGACACATGTGGCATGCACCAAACAATTTTTTTTATATTAAATTTTAATTCTGCTGTTGATTTGTAAGCAGCACTATCATTCCTTGCTCTTATCAAATTAAGTTCTTGTCGCACATTTAAAATAATTTTCTTGTTGTCTTCTGCAAATCCGAGTAACATTTTTAAAGGAATGCATACATTAAAATTACCCTCCTTATCCAAAATATTTTCATTATCAACAATCCAACCAGCATTTATTAAATTTTGACGTTCTGAATATGAATTAGATACATATCCTTTCATTGTGCTTGTTATTCCAACATTTTTAATTGTATCAATTTCAACAGTGTTTAATAAATATTTTATATCTTCAAATAAATAGGAAATACCATTATTAGTAATTTTAGTATCTATAGGAGGTGCAGATCCATCTTCTTTTGTTAATTTGCCTTCAATATATAAGTAACTTTCATGTGGTAATGTATAAATATCCTGTTGTTGTATTTGTATTCGAATTTCATCACAATTATTAAAAGATGAAGCAACAATTGGTTGATAACTATGTATTTGTTTGTTTGATATTGTATTATCAAACACAATATTAGATGTAATATTTAAAATATTACTCATAGTTTATATTTTAAGTTTTAAACCCAATGACTTTAGAAATTTCTTATTTTTTGTAGATATAGTCAATTTTGAGGTTAATAAACGTCTTTTTGACAACACTGACGGTACACTGAATTTTGTCTCTGATAGTTGAGTTCTTTTATAGTCAATACCCATTAGAAACTTTTTTAAGATGAAGTCTCACAGTAATTGTCTCACCACGAAAATTTACTATTCTCCCCTCTTGATCAGTAATAGTTAGAGTAATATTATTTACTCTATGAGTGTTCACTGGTAAATAAATCACATTTTTAGGTACTTCGAGTATTTTATACCCAGGTGCAACTGATGGGAAAAACTCATGAATAATATGTTCCAGTTTACCATTCTTATAAGACCCCGTAACTATATTACATTGAATAAGAATAGAGTTCACTTTAATTATATCAACTGGTAAATCACTTTCATAAATAATATTACTTTCAAGAATCCGTTTTGTAAATCCAAGCAATGCACCAATATTATTTTCCTTCGTAAAATCAATTCTAACTGAACTTTTTATTTCACATCTTAATGTATTATTGTTAGCAATTAGATTAATAAAGTTATTTTTATTTTTCTCTTTTTTTTGGATTATATTATCAAAATAAACTATATTAGGATCGTTAAGTTCTTTCTTTAAAATTTTATCTAAATCTTCAATTTCATATGAACCCACTGGAATAGTGTATTCTTGAATTGTGTTATCAATATAATAATAAAATTTATTATTAGTTTCATCAACGTTGGGTATTGAATGAAATGTTTCAAAATTAATTAAACCAACAGCATATTCGCTACGATTATTTAGTTCAATAGGTGGAAAAAAATCTGCACTTAATTCTGATTTATTTCCAGTTAATGTAATTGTTATGGAATCCATTATGAAACTAATTTAATTAGAAATTTTCTTTTGAATTTATAAGAAAATTTAAACATAAATGACCACAATTATATGAATTTAGTCTTTGTAATCGTTTATGATTATATCTGATTTTAATCTTATCCCCAAAATAATATACTAACTCTTTAGGTGGTGGTAAATTTCCAAAACTGTCAAAATACAAAACATAATTATTTTTTTTAATATATGCAACCCAATGAGTCCCAGGACCGTAGTTGTTATCTAAGTTAACAATTGCAGCTTCATATTTTAATGGAAATTTCGGTAGTGTGTCACGCATATAGATACCACGAAAATGTTTTATATTCGAACTATATTTCTTTAAATCCCAATTAGTTAACGCCCTGTTCGGCAATTTTTTGATTTTTTTTTTTTGTTCTTTTTAATTCCTGATCCTTTTTTGTACGGCTTTAAATATAAGCCATCACCAACAGTTTTCTTCAACATTTTTTGTACCCCATATGATGCAGCCCCACTTGTAGCACCAGCTATAAGTGCTTTTCCAAGAAAAGGTAATAAAGCTGCAAGTGGTAAAAATCCACCCTTCTTCTTTCGATTTTTTATGACACGACCACGGCGATGTTTTTTCACCGGTTTAGTTTTTATTCCCATACCAAATTTTCGTTTTGCTTTCATCATGTTTGTTACTGTCCAAGCAGCTGCTTTCTCTTTAAAGGATGAATCTTTTGATAATACTCTGTTCCACGCTCTTTCTTGTAAAATTTTGTCAGCTTCGTGTCTTTTTTTTAAATCATTGCTGTGGGAATAAGCAATGTCATGTTCACGACAAGCTTCATCTAACGGGTTGATACCCCGATGACCTAGAGCTAATCTTTTCCTTAATTTCGTACCAGGACCACAAAAATTATAACCAGGTATGTGTAGTTCAATAGGTAAAGAATCTATTACTTTGTTAATTATACCAGCTCCACTGTACGTAATCATTCAGTTCTGGTTTGTAACTAAAGTATAAAACAGTCTTACGTATATATTTATATATATACTCAATAAATAAAAATGTCATTTATTAAGCACAAGCAATCTTTAAAAATAAAAAATTTTGATTTGAAATCTCTTAAAAATGATATTAGAAATCATAGTAATTTATTACCAAATAACATACGTTGTATAATTATTGGACCTAGCGGTTGTGGGAAAACCAATATTTTGCTTAGTTTACTTACTCATATAAATGGTTTAAAATTTAGAAATATTTATTTATATTCAAAATCAACACAACAACCAAAATACAAGTTTCTAAAAGAATGTGCATCCAAAGTGAAGGGAATGGGTTATTACGAATTTAATGACAATTGTGATATTATATCACCAAATGAAGCACAACATAATTCTGTTATAATTTTCGATGATGTAACTTGTGACAAACAAAATTGTATGCGTGAATATTTTAGTATGGGACGACACAATTTAATTGATTGTTTTTATCTTTCCCAGACATATGCACACATACCAAAACATTTAATTAGAGACAATACAAATTTTATTATTTTATTTAAACAAGATGAAACTAATTTGCGTCATGTTTATAATGATCATGTTAACACAGATATATAGCAGCTTATGCCACTATATATTATTATTTATAAATAAATAATTTTATATGTATTACATATAATTCATAAATGGATTTTGGCAGAAGGGTCTAAACTTGTTTGAGCTAGTTGTTACTTGTTACTATTTTTTTATTGAATGGTTACGATATGTTCTTTTTTATTGGTATAACAACCTTCACAACAAACTAGTTTTTTCTTGTCGCAAGCCGACTTGAACCCTTCATCAAAACAAACCAAGCCGACTTGCTACAATTACCCCTCCCCAAAAAAATGCATATATTTCAAAATATGAATACATTAAATAACAATAATTTTTAAATTAATTAATATACAAAATGTTGATATAAATATATAAAAGTAACATAAATTAACTCTATTAGATCCTTCCGTTGTCTTCACTACCTGTTCGCTGATAATTCTCGAAGTTCTGAAAATATAGCTGGTGCAGTTGCATAGTAATATATATGACTTTGTGTTTTTTGTAGAGTAAAAAGAACAAAAATAGTATTAGTAGGCTGGTTTTAATCTGTCAATGGAAATGTTTTCATACTTGCCATTTATGTCAATGGTAAAAAATTTTGGAAAACGTTTGATAACTTTATAAGGTCCATCATAATTTTGTTGTAGTGGTCTTTTAATAGCGTCATGTCTTATGAAGATATGTGAACAAGAGAATAAATTTGGATGGATAAAAGTTTTAGTATTTTGGTTTTTTGGAGGCCTAGCTTTAAGATATTGAAAATGTCTTTTTAATTTTTTAAGGAAAAATGATAAGTCTACAGTAGAATCCGGTTTTGAGTCAAATTCTCCAGGAAGACGTAGACGTGTTCCATAGACTAACTCATCCGAACTACATTGAATGCTTTCTTTGAATGAGGTTCTAATACCTAATAAAACCAAAGGTAAATTTTCTACCCAATTATCAGGATAAGAACAGGCTTTCAATGAAGTTTTGAGTTGTCTGTGAAAACGTTCTATAATTCCATTTGACTCAGGATGATAAGATGTAGTTCTGATATGTTTAGTTCCCAAAACTGATAACAATTCTAGAAAAAAATGAGATCCAAATTGTGCACCACGATCGGTAGTAATTGATGACGGTACACCGAATCTTGCTACCCAATTTTCTATAAAAGATCTTGCTATTGTATCTACCTTGGTATTTTGAAGTGGAATTGCCTCTGGCCATCGGGTATATCTGTCAATGCAAGTCAATATGTGAGTATAGCCCGAGGACCAAGGCAAGGGGCCTACTATATCAAGGTGTACCATGTCAAAACGTTTTTGAGGTACAATAAAATTACCTATCTCTGCCTTAGAATGCCTAATAACTTTACAACATTGACATTTCAAACATGATTTAGTCCAATCTTTGATATCCACATTCATATTTTCCCAAACGAAACGAGAAGAAATTAATTTCTTTGTAGCATTAATTCCTGGATGTGAGAGGGAATGTAACTTATTAAAAATATCTTTTCTAAAAGGAAGTGGAATGTAAGGTCTTGCTGTTCCAGTAGTAACGTCACAAGTAAGAGTCAATTGATTGTCTGCCAACGGAATTTCTTTGAATGAGAGAGATGTGTTTTTGTTTTTAAAAAAATTAATAGTGTCACTATCTGACTTTTGAAATTTAGCAATTTCATTGTAATCAATGATATCTGAATGGTTTAACGTATTAATAGAAATTCGTGATAACGCATCTGCAACCGTATTCTCCGAACCAGGTATATGTCTAATGTCATTAGTAAATTGTAATATGTAGTCCAGGTGACGTATTTCACGAGGGGAGTAAGTGTCTGAATTTTTATGTAAAGAATATGTCAATGCTTTATGATCTGTCAGAATGAAAAATTCACGTCCTTCTACAAAATATCGAAATTTTTTAATTGCCAAATACACCGCTAAAAGTTCTCTTCCAAACGTACTATAACGACAAGCTGCAGGTTGGAAACATGTTGAATAAAAAGCTATTGGATGCCAAGAGTTATCATAAAATTGCTGCAGTACAACTCCTACCCCAGTATCCGAAGCATCGACCATAATACTAGTTTCCACATTATTTCGTGGGACTGTCAATGTAGTAAAATTAATCAGAGCGTTTTTGACATTTGAAAAAGCTTGATATTGTAATTCTGTCAAAACAATTTCTTTCGTACTCTTCGAATGATTATCAATTAATTGAGTTAAAGGTTTTGATATAATAGAACAATGAGGAATAAATCTATGATAAAAATTGACCATCCCTAAAAATTCACGTAAAGCCTTTTGTGTTTTAGGAGGAGGAAAATTTTTAACAGCGTTAACTTTATCTTCTAAAGGTTCAATTTTGTTATTTGAAATACGATGGCCTAAAAATTCAATCTTATCACATCCAAATTTGCATTTATTAATATTTACTAATACTCCATAATCTTCTAAACGTTTAAAAATAATACTTAAATGTTTTTTATGGGATTCTACATTATTACTTGCAATTAATATATCATCAATATAAGCAAAACAGAAATCTAAACCTTTAATTACCTCATTAATAAATCTTTGAAAAGTTTGCGCACTGTTTCGTAAACCAAAAGGCATAACAACATATTCGAATAGTCCGAAAGGAGTTGTAATAGCAGTTTTAGCAATTGAGTCTGGTTCCATAGGTATTTGATGATATGCCTTAACAAGGTCAATTTTAGAAAATATTTCACAATTTTGTAAATTATTTATAAAATCTTGGATATGAGGAAGAGGGTACCTGTCAGGAACAGTAATGTTGTTAAGAGCTCTAAAATCACCACAAGGACGCCATTCACCTGGTTCCTTTTTCGGAACCATATGAAGGGGTGAAGACCAATTACTATTAGATGCCCGAATAATACCCATCTTCAGCATTTTATTAAATTCAGTTTGAGCTGCATTTAACCGATCTGGAGCCAATCTCCTTGGTTTAGCAAAATTGGTAAACCATTTGTTATAATCGAATGCTTTACGTTATGTTTAATTTTACGATGAATATTGAATTCACTAGTTAAAGATGGAAATTTAGATAAAATTTGTTTAAAAGGACAAAAATTAACATTATTCGAAAAAATATTATTTATTTGACTATTAAAAAATGATAAATTTGCATCTATTAAACGTTTGTGTCTTTGATCAACCAATAAATTATAGTAACTTAAAAAATCTGCCCCCAAAATAGAATACTGAACATTAGCAATTATAAAATTCCAACTAAAAATTTTATTAAGATTAATGTCTATATTAATTTTGATAGAACCAAATGTTGCAATTTGAGTGTTATTAACTGCTTGCAAAAGAAAAGGTTGTTTAATATATTGTTGTGTAGGATTTGGTGTAATGATACTAATCTCTGCACCAGTGTCAACAAGAAATCGATGACCAGAGAACCTGTCTTCAACGAACAGTAAGTGAGGAGAAAAGGAAGGTCTATTTCTGGAAAGGAGAGGCAAACTATTAATAACTTCAAAATTTTGATTCTCAAAATTTTGACAAACGGTATGCGATCTAGAGGTAGAAGTCCAATTGCAAGGAGGTACACACTTCTTGGCTTTCGTCCCGTAGTGGAAATGATACCAACAGGAATCAGAAGAAATATCTCCATTTGATGCAGTAGAAATATTCTTCTTTGGAGACAAGTTTGTGAGTAAACGTTTTATTTCCAACATCTCTTGTTTTAAATTTCGTATTTCGTCAGATCTCACATTCTCAGTGAATAAATGACATGACGATAAATTTAATATTTTATCAGCCATTTCCGCTTTTTCTTCCAAACTGCTTGATTGTGCAGTAACAAGTGAAGTTCGAATATTAAGTGGCAATTTTTGTAAAAATAATTCTTCTAATAGAGTAGGATCCATAACTTTATTTCCTAATAATTGCTTAATATATCTTAGCAATTGGGTGGGTTTTCTTCCTCCTAATTCAAGTTTCGAAAATAATATATTAAATCTTTCTTCTTCAGAAATTGTAAATCGTTTAATAATTTCACATTTAACTGTAGTATACGGGTTTTGCGACGGACGATTAATTATCAAGTCTCGAATTTCTAGTGCTTGTTCCGGTTTCAAATTATTAATTAATTTAAGATATCTACTTATTTCTGATGTTATTCTGTGACTGTCAAACTCTGCTTCCACTTGCACAAACCAAAGTTCAGGATCATCGGGGTAGAAATCGGGTAACTTGAACGAGGAAGAAACAGCAGCAACTAATAGTGGTGCAGGAATAGAAACTTCATCTTGACCAAAATTCTCCATAGGCACAAACACAAATTCTCACACTTAGGGGTCACCAATTTATAGCAGCTTATGCCACTATATATTATTATTTATAAATAAATAATTTTATATGTATTACATATAATTCATAAATGGATTTTGGCAGAAGGGTCTAAACTTGTTTGAGCTAGTTGTTACTTGTTACTATTTTTTTATTGAATGGTTACGATATGTTCTTTTTTACTGGTATAACAACCTTCACAACAAACTAGTTTTTTCTTGTCGCAAGCCGACTTGAACCCTTCATCAAAACAAACCAAGCCGACTTGCTACAGATATGTCCTTCGATCAATTCAAAAATTTTTGTATAAAATGTTGGCAAGATAAATATGACTTTGCAGTCATTGATAAAGACAGTTGTGGCTTAGGTCGTTACCGGAAAGGATTAGATAAATTTTATCAAAAAGAATGAATGACAAGAACGTTCTACAAGATATTATATCAGTAAGTAAAGTATTACGAAAAAAATTTAATGCTGTAAAAAGAGGACATGTTGACACAGAAGAATTATTACAAAAAACATTTAAACCAATAATTACACCTTTAGAAGAATTCGTTAAAAACAAATCTAGTTCAGAAATAAAGGAAAAAACAGAAATTAATAACGAAACTAAAAAATTTAAACAAAAATTAAATTTTGAAGATTCTCCTAATGAACCTTTTTTGTCTCCAACAATTTCTAATGTAAAAACAGAAAATAAGTATGAAATATCACCAGAAATTTCGCCAATAACAGAAGCCAGATTATCAATCAATACACCGCAAGGACAAGAAGAATGGGAAAATTTAGAATTGAAATTTGGAAATGTAGCTTCAAAATATCTCATGAAATATTTATTAAATCATGGTGATATTGATAAAATATATGGGTTAAAATATGATAATGGATTATTTAAATTGGGAAAAAAATATATAGAAATAGATAAAAATGATATCATAATTGACAATATTCAGTATGAAGGAACAGAAGGTTTATACGAATTAATTTTTAAAAAAGATCCACAATTATACACCGAACATGATAAAGAGGTATATATAAATATTCTAAAACAAACAGATGCACATAAAAATACAACAGGAACACGAGTCATTATATCTACATATCCTAAATATTTTAACATTATTAAACCAAATTTTGTACGTACATCGTCCCGTTCTACTAAAGCTAAAAAAAGATATTCACCATCTGTACAAACAAAAATTAAAAAGAAAGGTTATGGATTGCTTCCTAATGACATGGAATTTACAGACTATAAGCGAGAATATGTCTATTGGGATTCTGCTGATGAGTTAGTAGATCGTCTACAATTACTACTGGCCTCGAAACAAGCGGGGAATAATAATGTAAACAATGAAATTATATCCATTATTGAAGAATTAAGAGAAGCTAATATAATACAATAAATATTTAAAATTTGATATTAGTATTAAAATGTCTGTTGACAAGTTCGGTAGACGTTTTAAACGACGAAAAAATTATAGTGATCCGTTTTCGTTGCGGTTAAATAATAATACATATGACGTAAATGACAAAAGATTAGTAAATGTTGCAAATCCAATAGAGCCATTAGATGCAACTACTAAAAATTATGTTGATTTACAAATTATAAAATCTGTAAAAGATGTGCAATCACATTCAATAAATATATCAATAGAAGATAATACAGAAGTATACAATGCTAAAATGAAACCAATTGCAAATGTTGCAGTGCCAATTAACAATACAAACGCAACAAATAAAAAGTACGTAGATGAAAAAATTGACTCAGTAATAAACATAGTTCCATCAATTGTAGACTCAAAAATTAATGCAAAATTGAATATATTTAATGATCTTATAGAAACAAAATCAAATAATAATCAACAAGAAATAGAATCAGTAATAAAAGTAATTCCATCAATTTTAGACTCAAAAATTAATGAAAAATTGAATAAATTTTGTGATCTTATAGAAACAAAATCAAATAATAATCAACAAAAAATAGATGCTATAAATAGAACATTACCAGAAATTATAGACTCAAAAATAAATACTAATTTGAACAAATTTAACAAACTTGTAAAAGACATTGAAAAAAATACTAGAACCACAATTGAAACAATTGTAAAATCATTAGACTCAATTGTGGGTTCAAAATTAAATACTCATTTACACAATATTAATGAAAGAATAGAAGGAATAGTAAGAAATATTAATATTGAACAAACAAATATTCGTGACCAAAGTTCTAAAATTGAAAAACAAGATGAAAAAATCGTTAATCTTACGACTATGGTACAGAACATGATAAAAGAAAAAACTATAGTTCAAAACATGTTGAAAGAAAGAATAAAGAGTATTCAACCAGACGAATCAAAAATAGACTCAATTGTGGGTTCAAAATTAAATACTCATTTACACAATATTAATGAAAGAATAGAAGGAATAGTAAGAAATATTAATATTGAACAAACAAATATTCGTGACCAAAGTTCTAAAATTGAAAAACAAGATGAAAAAATCGTTAATCTTACGACTATGGTACAGAACATGATAAAAGAAAAAACTATAGTTCAAAACATGTTGAAAGAAAGAATAAAGAGTATTCAACCAGACGAATCAAAAATTAAATTGATTGTAGAAAAATATCTTAAAGATCATATTAAAATTGGTTTAAACAAAGACGAAATAGAATTATACAACTAAAATACCAAATAAAAAAATATTATTACGAAATTACGAAGAATTATTTAAGAAATATATTGAAAAATTAAAAAACAATGAGTAAACTAAATGTTGCAAGAGAATTACATAAACCTGCACGTCGAAATTTTCAAAGACGAAAAGTTATAACAAAAGGTATTGATGACTTATGGCAATGTGATCTTGTAATTATGATTCCATATCAACGTGAAAATAAAGGATATAAGTATTTATTAACAATAATTGATGTATTTTCTAAATATGCGTGGGCTTTACCAGTAAAAACAAAATCTGGTGATGGCGTCACCAAAGCTTTTGTAAAAATTTTAAAACAAGGTCGTATACCAAAAAATTTACATACGGATGACGGAAAAGAATTTTACAATAGCACATTTACGAAAGAAATAAAAAAATATGGAATCAATCATTATTCAACATTTAGTAATCTTAAAGCAAGTGTAGTGGAAAGATTTAATCGTACGTTGAAAACTAACATGTGGCGAGAATTTAGTGTTCAAGGTTCATACAAATGGTTAGATATGTTACCACGATTAATTAAAAAATATAACAATACAAAACATAGAACAATAAAAATGAAACCTATAGATGTAACACAGAAAAAAGATCATTTATTAAAAACTGTATATAACAATATTAAAATTGTTGGTCGTGGTAAGTACAAAATTGGTGATTTTGTACGAATTAGTAAATACAAGTCCATATTTGATAAAGGATATATTCCGAATTGGAGTACAGAAATATTTAAGATTGTAAAAGTAAATATTACAAATCCTGTTACTTATCTTATTGAAGACTATGAAGGGAATAAAATTAGAGGTGGATTTTATGAACACGAACTTCAAAAAACAAACTTTCCAAATATTTACTTAGTAGAAAAAGTTTTAAAAACTAAGGGATCGAAAGCTTTTGTAAAATGGTTAGGTTTCAATAAAACACACAATTCGTGGATAAATAAATCTGATATTATTTAAAAAATATATATTATCTGATCATCACAACAATGAATAATGTCCCCAGGGTAGAGTATCAGTCTGTCCATCAATGATATATCTTTTGTCATCATTATTTGTAAGACATAATTTGTTAATTTCACATGAAAATATTGTGTGATTTTTAGATATTATATTCTGTTGTCTTTTGTACATATGTGAATTTGTAAATAAACAGTCTTTATAACAGTCAATAGTGAGTGTTTTTGTTATTATTCCTGAAATTCCCTTAGCTCGATTGTATGATTTGTTATTTTCCAATGCAAAAGAATACATTTTTGATCTTAAACCCGCAAATTCTGTCATTAGTAACCCGCTATTCTCATCTTTAAACAATCCAACAACTTTTTTGTTCGCTTGTGGTATACCATACTTATTATCTACTGTGTAGTCCGATGTGTCAAATCTGTGTATGTCTTCTTTTATGTGTATGTATGGGTCTTCATTAAATTTATAAATAAATGAGTCAGTGTCCATGTACAGTAATTTTGGCGTTGTATAAGTTTTATGTATGTAATTGTAATGAAAGTCATACATAAGTGTTTTGGATATATCTAATATAGCCATACCAATATAAATAGGTTTATTAAACAAAATTTTTATTTTACTTAGTTCAATTGAAACTAAATTTTCTGTTAATATTACAACTTTTTTTAAATTTGGTTTGACAATTAACTTCCGTGCCCCACCCTTTCCATTCCATTTCGAAACTAATTTTATATCATATCTATTTCTAATATTTTCCATACTTTTCCCGTAAACGGCGTTATTCATTTGTTTAAAGAAGTTTTTTTCAAAATTGTTTTTTGCGTGTTTGCGAAAATTTGTATTTTTGTCAATATACTGCTTAAGCCAAAATGATTGTTTAAATTTTATAACACGATGAATTTTAATTATTTTTAGTCCAAATTCCAATACTTGTTTTAAATTTTTATAATGTATTACATATTTTTTTTTATCATATAGTGTTGTAAGAAGTTTCTTAAATTTTGAATTTGGGGTTTTTTGTTGTTCTGCACATACGGGCAAATCCTTATGTAGGTCGTGTAAGTTTATTGGATATTCCAAGTCAACTTCAAAAATGTATCCATCTAATCCATTGTCAGGTATATTAGTAATGTCTAGTGTTCTAATATTCTCGTCACTTAACCATGTAAAGCCACCATGTGGTAAACATTGTGTCATTGCCCAACCATACAAATTACAAGCGTCAAAGTACATAAGAAACTCTTGCGGTTCTTTTGGGTTAAATGAATTCATATAAATATTGTTTGCTTTGGCGTAGCGGTTTGAACACTGAGAAATACCACCACGTATGCCTCTTTCAAAAAATAATATCATATCAATATCAGTCAGTAACTCCAGCTCTACTTCTGTAATTTTCAACATGGCATCCCATGCTAGTCCTGCAAAACAAAATTATAATAAATAAATCTTATACATGAACAAAAAAACATATTTAGAATATATTTACCTGGAGTTGTATAATAATGAACAGGGTCCAATTCATATGCATTTAAACAAATATTTCTAAAATTTTCAAATACATCAGACAAAAGCAATACATCTGTTTGAAGATACAACTCTAGGTAGTCGCCTAAGTTTTCATGATCAAATAATTTCCACACATTTAATGCATGGTTGTAATCATCATCTGATACAGATTTATCAAATAGTCTGGAGTAAAACGATGATTTTGACGGTAGTTGTACTTCTTCTAAACATTCCCATGAATTAATATAATCATATGGAAATATACCTTTTCTTTTTAACATATTAAATTTCCAATCAGTAGGGTAGTACTTATTTAATAAAGTACATTGGGCGGGCACTAAATAGCTCACAAGTTTTTCAAGTGAACAATTAAGAAATCTATAAGAAAAAATATTAATAAATTATAAAAAACTAATCATTTATAACAATACCTGAATGAATCTAAAAAAACGAAGCATAATACCATTCACGTTTTTGGAAAATGAAATAAATCTCTCGTTATTCATAGGTATTAATACAATATTTTCTTCATCTACTCCAAATTCGCGTATAAAAAGGTGACTATCATAGCCACCAAGATTATGGAAGAAAATAGGAATATATTTAGGTTTTTTATAACACAAATTACATGATCTATGAGCAGCTCCTCGATATTTTCCTATAATTATTCAATAATAGTTAACAAATATTAATAATTAAATTAACAACTTACCAGAAAAATGACAATGGTCTCTTACTTTATCTTCTCCTAAGATTTTGCGACAAATGTGGCAGATCACAGCTTGATTATAATTTTCCCATTCTTCATTTGTCATTTTCAAAGGAACAATATTTTCAGAAATTGTTTGTATTAATCCTACTATATCTTTCATCCGATTCATGAACCATTTTGCTGCTTCCGGTCCACGAAATGATTCATAAAATGATAATGTATCATCGTAAGAACATTTTAATTGATACCCGACAGCACATGGTACATGATGTTGATAAATATTTGTATACGAATTGGATGGATTTGGTTGACAGGTATAAACAGGTGTTGTTAGACATTCAAAATCTGCATAAATGACAAAAGGATGACGCTCTTTGTACATAAAATTTTTAAATTTAATCCATTTATTATCTTCATTTGGCATTTCAATTTTAACAGCGTCGAAATTCATACAATCTTTTTCATGTTGTTTTAAAATAGCTTTAGTACCAAAATATTGAAGACATCTCTCACAAATAATTTTTTTTTTTTTATTTTTAGATAGTTGAGATGATAAAAGACGAGAAAGTGATTTTATCCAAGCGTAATGTCCCATATTATCTTTTTTCCAATATAAAAGATTAAAATGATTGTCTAGCTTATTTTTTGTGAAATGTAATGGTCCAACAACAACATATAATTTTAATTTCATATCATATTCTAAACCGTAAACATTAATCGAAATTTTATTTTGTTTTTCAAATTTTTCAATGTTTGTCAAATTCATAGGAAAATGTATGTTTTTTAAATTAAAAATTTCATCATGATTTTTAGGATATTTAGACACACGATCATTATTTTTTTTTACTGGATACATAGCCGAAAGGAGTGACCATACAAAACACTTATTGTCACTGTTTTTTACATTAATAACAGCATGCTTATTTTTTATATTTAGTGGTAGTTCTATATACGAAGAACCACCACAGTTTGTAGGATCGTATTTATTTATATTCACGTGTAAAAATTAAATATTTTAATAATAAAAAATATAAAAAATTTGAAAAACTTACTTGTAAATAAAGAATTCGTTTCAAAGCTTTGCCACTGTCACGTTCTTGGATTTCTGACATTTGATTTAAAATGGGTTGTTTTACATTTCGTTCAAACCATTCAGTAAAATCATCACTTAGACAAATATACCCCATCTTACAGTTATGATAAATATTTGTAGTTATCTCAGTATCACCTTTTTTAATTAGATATTCACACGCAAGCTCACAATTCAATTTCACATTTGATTTCCATTGAAACATAAATTCACCCACTTTGTTTATTAAAATAAATAAACACTGAGTTAAAAATGTTGTTGGATCAATAATATCATCTGCGTTCATAATTCGCCCACAAAATATACGTTTTTTAAAAGACGAACTAATTACGTCAAATGACAACATTTTTTTGTCGTAAAATTCAATTGTGTATTTAAATATATATAGGTATATCTATATATATATATATATATATATATATATATATATATATCATTTTTTGTGGTTTCTTGTATCTTGTGTTTTTACATTGTGTCATGAATGCATAATAGATAAAATAAAAACACTATTTAATTTTTTATTTATTATTTACAAGTAAATAAACAATATTACATTTCAGTAATTTAACTTAAAAAATATTTTTTACAATAAATACTATTTATATACTTAATAAATAAAACAATATATAAATATATATTAATATAATACAATGTCTTCTATAATATCGGAATATTCCTGTAAAAATTCTTTCATAGCAATGCTATAAATACTATGTATAGATTCTGTCTTAATAATATTATTAATAGTTTCTGTTTTACTTTCCGCTAACAAGTATGTCGTACCAATTCTATCTAAATAATAATTATAAAAGTTTAAATGTTGTAAAACATTTATATAATTATTTATGACATCTGACAATCTAAATAAATTTTCAACAGATTCTAAATTCAGACATATATTTTCACCATACCATTTTATAAATAATAATTTTATATAATTAACACTATCAAATATTAAGTGATGTTCTTTTAAATTGCGATATTCAATATTACTTTGATTATAAAAGTAACTTAGAATAATGTTTTTTAAATGACAAAATTCAAACCAGTCTGTTAAACTAAAACAAATTATATTAGAATAATTTGTATTTGAAAGTCTTACAACAATTTCAAAATTTTTAGTTGGATCAAACCCTACGCTTATCCACTTATTTAATTCTGAATTTAATGAATATTTGTATTCTAATAAAAATTTTCTATTATTTTTATTCATTTGTTGAAAATTTAAAATAGTTGACACAAAACCATCATTGTTGAAAAAAGTAATATTAGACTGTTGTAGTTGTCCTTGTTCTAGTTCTTGTTTTTGGTCTCGTGAATTTACAGATTCTTTATGTGTCTGCTGATTACTGGGCTCTATATTTTCTTTATTGGTAACATGAAGATTTTTCAAACACTTTGATGGTAATTTTTTTTTCGTATTTTTAGGAGTGTTTAGTTTTTTTTTATTCATTCCCATTCCAGTACTTCTTTGAGATTTCTTTTCACTGAGCTGTTTCATACTAATCTAAAATAATTAAATATTTAATTAAAATATATTAGCAATTTAATATTTATAAGTATGCTTACATTGGAATATTTTCTACTTGCTTTGTATATTGTATGTTGAACAATATCTACAAAAATTCATAGAAAAGTATCTTTTATACAAAATATTTTTATCTATCCTATTTTACATTGGTCGTACCAAATATCAGTAGTTTTTATTATTGGTTATAATAAAAACTATTCTGATTGGTTTTTATAACAACTATTGTGATTGTGTGATATTATTTTTGTATTTAGTTAATATTTGAAAAAATATAAAAAATATTAAGTAAAATACAACAAAAAAAATAATCATATAGATAAAAAATATAAAAAAGGAAATATTGGTAAACCTATGTAGATTAAAAAAACCAAACCAATATAAAAATTAACTTATCATTGTTTAAAACAAAGAAAAAATGTAAAAATAACAATTTTGAAGGAAATCATGGTTTTTAAACCATAAAAAAACCAAAACCAATATAAAAATTAATTTATCATTGTTTAAAACAAAGAAAAAATGTAAAAATAGCTATTTTGAAGGAAATAATGGTTTTTTAAACCATATATAGATGATAAAATATGTATATAAAGAGGTAATATATTCATAAAAAATATTATATTAATAGAAATTGTTGAAATAACAACAAGTACCTAACTACTCTACTGCAAGTAAGTAATTATTATTTCTTTATTACTTTAGCGTTATTTGTATTTTGTGAATTCTTTTAGAAATGGATTTTCTAAACAAAATTAACAAAATTGGATGTTTAGAACGAAAAATTATAAAATCATTAACAGAACTCGATAGTTCAAAATATAAAATTTGTGAAGCTCGAATAATTCCAACAAAATATGGAAAAGCAATTATTTGTGAATTAGAGGAATTTTCAATATTCCTACCAAATCGTTATAACACTCTAACCGAAGAAGAAGTTCAACTATTGAAAGACAAATACATTCAAGTTAACTTTAACAAGGACAATTATGCTGAAATAAAATTTTACTAAAAAATTAGAAATATTTAAAAGCAAAAAATAAGAAAAAATATAAATAAAAATTATATTATTTTAGTTTCAGATTTGCAGTATAAAAAGTAAACATATTGTTAAAAAAAAAATGTCTGAAATTATAGATTTTCTCGTCCCAAGCGATGATGAAATTTGCTTTAAACAGTTAATAAAAGAAGAGGAAAGAGAAAAAAGAGAAAACATTAGTTTAGATTATTTTAATTTAGATCATTATAAAATATGGAAATATGGAACTTCAGAAAATATTATACCATATTGCTTTAATGATAATAATCATATAAATATAAAATATTATACGTTCTTTTTATCAAATGGTAATTTTTCTTGGATGTGTCAACATTATTGTCGTGTATGTGCAAGATATTGGATGCAAAAACCATTTGTAAAAATATGTAAGGAACAAAGTTTTCTACAAATGCAAGGAAAAATTAGTGGTATTTGGTATTTTAAACCGCTTTTTAAAGATCATTTAATATTAAAAAATTGTGAAATGTTACAATTTTTAAAAGATTTTGAAAATAATTATTGTTATGAATGTAATACACAATTGTTTCAATGGAATTCCTCTGTTACTTGTCCCTGTATTGAATTAAAAGCTATGGAAACTAGCTTGTAACTCTTATTATTATATTATATATTTTTTCTTATTTTTAAATGTGTTTTAAATATATATGTATTACCTGTATTGTGTGTTCTTTTCTTTGTTATTACTCATAATATTCCCAAACCATTATCCTACTAATCTCATTTCTGTATAAGTATGGATACTCCAAAATGCAAATACTGTCGAAAACCCGAATGTGTGGGACTTCCAAAAAAGTGTCCGGGGTGTAAGGGCAAAACAACATGGGTTTTCACACCTCCAACCTGTGAATTTCCGGGGAAGATTTCATGCTACAAAACTTCCTGCATTTATTACACTGGATGTGGAAATGTGTTTCAATTTCATCCCAAATTGGAACTTTAATTGTTCATGATATGTCCTATAAACAAAAGTTATTAGGTTATTTAGTATTATCATTTCTTTGTAACTATTATTTTCATTTAAAAAATGTATATAATTTTTCTTATGTTACTGTTTATAATTTTTTTAATATTTACTATGTACCTTTTTTATATTACTAAATCTTATATATTATTTTTGAATTACCTTTTATATGTAACATATTGTATTTTCTTTTATGTACATTGTAATAAATTGTGTTTAACCAATACCACAAATTGATAAAAAATAATAAGCAAATTTTCTTATACGTTGTTCTATAATGGAAAATTTTAATCAAAAGACCACAACTTGATAAATATTATCATATTCTATAAAAGCAGCTGCTGCCTTATGCATTATTATCAGAAAAATGGAATTTTTTAAAATATGCATGTCGGTTCACAAACATTTAGTAGAGAATTTGAATGTAAGTTATAAAATTATTTAAGTATTTTAAATATAACATTCATAATTTTACTTTATTTATCATATATATTTCAGATGATTGATGTTGATTTAATAGAACTTAACAAGTTGCCTCCCCCAGAGGCAACTCGTATATATAGTGGGATAATAGATGGAATCGAATGGCCACTCCAAATTTGGAGAAGTGGCCGCACTGTCTACGTTATGTATGTAAATGTATGTATTATCAATTTTTTTTGAAAAATATTGTAAATTAATATTATTTAACAAAATATTTTAAATTAATTAATTTTTCTTTTGTTACAGAACTGAAAAATAAATTTTGTTATTTGATAATTGTTTGTTCTTTTTGTTATCACTCCTAATATTCCCAAACAATTTCATAGCATGTGAGTATGAATAAATATATTTTTCTTTTGTTTTTGGTAGTCACAATCATGAGTCTACAAAACAATGAAGTATCAAGTACAAATAATTTATATCCAATATGTGGAACACCACAAGATTCAAACGATGACGCCTGGTACTGCTATGAAATCGTATTTTATTGTTTAAACCATGCTTGGCTAGGAGATGAACGAATTATGGACGTGGGACCTTTAAAATTATGTGAATATTGTTTTCGAGAAAATTCTATAGATAGAACTTGGGTTACTGAGCCCAGATTTGTATATTTTTATAAAAAAGAATGTCATAATATAAATTTACATGAATTAGAAACTATACCACAAGACTACTATCGTTGTCATAATTGCGAATGTGAATTATATACATCATGGAATAGACAAGAATGTATATACATCATGGAATAAACAAGAATGTGTCAGACAATAATAATGAACAAGAGAGAAAAGGTATGTACTATTTATTAAAAGAAAAAAACTATTGTATTATTTAAATTTTTACTTTTTTCACAGATTTATTTACACCTCACACACACACACACTCAGTGTTCTTATAAAATTCACCAAGTACGAGACATCAGGCAGAGGGATAGTCGCATTAGGACATTGTATACTTTTAACATGTATCTCAGCAGATTTTACTGTGATAAAGCGTACTCTGTTTTAAAAAATATAATAAATAAAATAAAAATGTATATAAACAATTGTAATTTTGAATTGTGTACAGATATAAATCAATCTAATTGTTGTTGTCCCATATAAATAAATATAAAAGATAGAGAGATAGAAAGTGTGTCATGTATACTTTTACCATGTATCTCAGCAGATTTTACTGTGATAAAGCGTACTCTGTTTTTAAAAAATATAATAAATAAAATAAAAATGTAGCAGAGGAATATAACGGTTGGGAGCGGAGGGAGAGGGCGGCAGGTTCGGAAAATATATAAGGAAGAGAAAGGGTGGAGAGGGAGAGGGCACCACACAAGAATGAGATCTCTATTGGGAAACTGCACAACAATACAAACAAGGCATGTGGGTTGCATAAAATTCAGGGACAACAGCACGCCGATGTGCTGTGCTGTACACAACACACTGGACGCATGTGGGTTGCATACAACCTAGGCGTGCAAACACTAGCTTAATACCAAGACCGGAAGCGGAAGTGAGCCAGAAACCTCCGATTATACCTACTAATATATCAGGAATGTATTATGTATTTACATGCGTGTATCAAAGTAAGTTCGGTTCCGATTTTAGTAACGTCAAAAATTACTGCCATTTTGGTCATACAAATTTTATGAAGGAAATTTTAGGTATGAAATGAATTAAATATATTATGAACTGCAATACCAAACTAATTTTAAAACTACAAATTAAATGTATTGAATAACTTATATAGAAAATATGTATTACTACAGTGGCGGGAGGTATTGTGTTGGACACATCAGATTTTTTTATCTAGTGTTTCATTTTGTAAATAATTTTGAAAATTCCCTTTAACTCTTATTAATCTATTCTCCTTTTCTTTTGCTGTATCATTTTGCATATAAATATTAAAATTTGTTTTAATTGCTTGTAACCGTTAGTTTTTTTGTTCAACCGTTTTTTTACTAATAAATTCTTTAAAATTAAATTTTTTCAGTATTGTGTTCTACTGTTTCATTTTGAACACAATTTTTAAAATTTATTTTAAGTATTTCCAATCTATTTGCTTTCTGCTGTGGCGTTTCGCGAGCAATAGAAT
Organism: Stenolophus ochropezus; assembly: GCA_035578165.1. Classification (NCBI taxonomy): domain Eukaryota; kingdom Metazoa; phylum Arthropoda; class Insecta; order Coleoptera; family Carabidae; genus Stenolophus; species Stenolophus ochropezus. The sequence goes on from JAQOWZ010000020.1 coordinate 15,908,720, forward strand.
TAGAATTTATTTCGTTTTGTTCTCTAAACGTTTTATTTTATCTTCAAATTTTTCATTAGCTATATATTTTAATTTATAGTTGTCGTTCTCTCTTAGACGTTTAGCTCCTTCTTCGTCTGTTTCGTTCGCCTTACGTTTTAAATAATTTTCTCTCAATAGCTGTTGACGACTTGCTGGAAATGCTGTAATATTACGTGTTCGAAACATTTGTAAAACGTGTGATCTAAGTCTATTACTATCGTAAGTTTCATGCTCAGGATTACGGTTAAGTATTAAACTTGTAAAGAAAGCTATTGCAAATAACCCGTTTTAGACTGTTGTTGAACTCATACAAACCTAATTGAGGGACTATAGGGAAATAATCTTTCTAAATATAATTTAACACCTGCATTTAAATTCTGGGAATTCATGCTATCGTAAATTGTAATATCTAATCCGTCATAATACGCTGTAACCCAATGACCTACGCTCCCAATATTTGCACCTAGCACGAATAAAATTTGTAGGTGTCTAGTTCCCTGCTCCATTGCAACTATTCGGTCTGGAGCATCTAAATACACTGTAGGCTGAGGGTCAAACTCAGTTACAGAACGTACTAACGAAAAGAAAAAGTCTATACGAATGTCTTCTAAATATCCTACAGGATTCATCAAAGTATTATAATCACGTTCTATTAGCTGTATTTAATTGCCAACTGTTTCAATACCTGTATTTAAATTACCCGTTTGAATATTATTTTCTACTTCACAATCTTTACTTCGTTCTATAAATAATTCTGCTGAATTGCCTGACGATTTAAACCTTCATTTTCTACAACATTATTATCCGAATTTATGCAGCTATTATTATTAACTATATTTTTTGCGTGTCTTTGTTTACGCTTAGGGCGGTTTTTTCACTTTTACTTGGCATTTTGTTACACTTGTTTTATTACAGAAATTAAAATAAAAACTTACAGGTTTTGAGTGTGTTGTTATTTTCAGTGTTATTTTTACCAGCAATAAGTTAGGCTTCTGTGTTAATATTATCAGCAGTATACGTCAGGCTTCAGCTTTAATCAGGAATATTTTTTTTCTACTTTGATGATATATTCTTGCTCTTACTACCTCGCAACTGCAGATTATTTTCGCACCTACTGTAAAATAAAAATTAAAATACTTGTCCAACATTATAAATATATGTATATAAAATTAAGGTAATTCCGAGGGTAATTCATTTCATTTTATTAACAATTAGAAGAGAGAAAACAATAAATATTTAACCATGAAATCACCTATAGTTAAATAAAATATATGAAAAATAAATTCTCACCTTAAATTCAAATTTGTCGGCACAACAAACGGGATTTTTTAAATAAATTATTCTGCAGTAAAGAACAAATTTTCAAAATTATCAGTTTGATTCGCAAGTCGATTTATTGAAAGCACAATAAATACAACTGCCTTACACAGAAGTGAAAGAACAATTAAGTAATTAAACAAATTTTGTTTTCCTAAGCATGCCTAATTATGAAAATAAAATTATAATTTAATAAATGCCACTAAATAAACAACCTGTATTAACGACATGACATTGTGGTAAATACGGAATATTAGTTACCGACAGTTTAACAATAATTTTTTAATAATTTAGTAATTGTATATTGTAAAATTTTAAAATTTGTAGGTGTATGCAAATAAAATTTTTATTTGAAATAATTATACAAGCCTGATCAAAAGCAAGTGATAATCACGGGACCACCAATTTTCTTTAAAAACAACTAAACTATACGTCTAGGAAGAAAATTTTAAATTTCTGTTCATGGACGTGCGAATTTTTATTATATCGAATTTTTATTTTAGTAATTTGATTAAATTCAATACCATGCAGATAATGAAGAAGATAATAATAAAGAATGTAAGGTATATTTGAAGTATTGACAACAAATTGATTGAACAAAAAAATAATAACAATAAATGACTGTGGAAACAAATGTTAATATTTATTTCCAGGAAATAAAATTTAAGAACTACGCAGTTTTGCAATAACCAATCATACTATTAAGACTACTTTTAATAATATGTAATGACGATGATGAAACTAATAAATTAAAATATATACTCACATAGAATGAAACGTTTCCTATCTTGCATGCATTGTATTCCGTAAAAAAAAGTTCTTCACCTTTCTATGTGGAATTATAAGAAATGCAGAACTTGTTTAGGCTTCAAATTTATTTGTCATACAAATTAAAAGCTGTAATTGATAATAAATATAAATAAATAGAAAAACATTGAAATAAACTTATACTGTGTTGCCCGCAGTAAATCCGCTTGTGTATATTTCCGTTCTAAACTGCAAAAGTAAATCATTTTACATTGCTGCGAGTATTTTTTATTAGGCTGGATTCTAGAATACCTACCATCCTTAAAATTGCATTTTTTTTGTTGCAATGTCTTCTTTTAGCTAAACTATGGCAAAAAATCATAAAATTATGGCACGGAAGCAAATATTTATATAATTTTTTACAAAAATTAAGGCACATTTTATTTATTCTGAAAATTGATTTAACATGAAGTTCGCTCAATTTGATGTCGGTAAAGCAATATAAACCAGTGATACTAAAACAATGGTTTATATATTTTAAATATTTTTTTGTGGTAAAAATTCTGGAATAATCTTTGGGTTGCATATTAAAGAATATGTTATATTGTCACTTATTTTAACAATACTTGCCCAATGAATTGTTTTAATTTATTTAAAATTTCATCTCGGTATATCTGAGTACATGTAGTTTACGAAGACTAACTAAAAATGTATCAAATTTATTATTTATATACAAATATTTATATTTTATATTAAAATACCTGTATTAAACATAATTTCAATCTTATTTCATACAATATTTCACTATATATTGTAGTAAAAATGATATTTTTCACGCTGCGAACTCGTTCGTGTCTCCAACTGAAGTGTCAAATGCGATATTGTTATAAAATTTTATCATATCATTCAATTTTCTGGTTTCTTTTTGAGGGATATGTTATATTCTCACTTATAATAATGATTTTTATAAAACTAATTGCTTCATTTTATTTAAAATTCCATCTCGATGTATCGGAGAACATGTAAGTAACTAAAAGTTAATAAAAGTTATCAATAATGTGCAAATATCTTTATCATACCTTTAATTACATGTATTAATGATGATTTCGCAATATTCTCCCAATGAGCCTCGTGACCACGGCTTCATGTAGTCGGCGCTGCTCGAAGTCTTGTTTGGCCCCTCTGTGTCCCCGCACTTCTCGACATCATAAAGGTCGCATGGTTTCACTGCTACCACACTGTAGGGACCTGTAAATTTATTTAAAAGTTTTGATTGAGTAGCATATTGTGTTTTCTTTATGGCAACCATGTCACCAACTGAATGCTTCTTTTCTATCTTATTGAAGCTTCTTCTATTTTATTCTTGAATTTTAGCTATCTGTTCTTTAGCTCTCTGTCTGATTTCACTTTTTTTTCATCAAATCCTTCTATTACTTCTTTTATTCTTATTTCTTCTCCATCCCGCATTCTTGTACCGAAAATCAGCTGGAATGGTGTAGTGTCGATACTACGATGGTATGTACTGTTAAAAATTCTCTCTAGTTTGGCAACGTATTTTAACCAATCTTCTGGTTTTCCTTCGGTCAATTTAGTTAAAACAGGAATTACAGTACGATTAACTCGCTCTATTTGTCCATTACTTCTTGGTATGCCGGTTGTTATAGTGATATGCTGAAAGTCCTTATCCTTAGAGTAGTCTTTAAATATACCAGAAGTAAAGCACGACCCTTCATCTGATATTATTCTTTGTGGGTATCGTCTTATAATTCCAGTTTTTTAATTACTTCTTCTACCGTAGTGCTCTTGACAGGATAAATCCACGTAAATTTAGAGAAAGCATCCGTGACTGCAAAAATATATTTGTACGCTTTTTTGGTTGCATGCAGTGGCCCTAAATGATCTACGTGATAAATCTGAAGTGATTTTTTTTCCTTTATCAATAGGATGTAGATAATACTCTTCTTTTCCCCTTTTTTGTCAGCAAGAATACATGGAATGCAGTTTTTAATTATGTTTTCAATTTTGCTTTTTACATTCGGTATCCAAAATTCTCTTTCAATTTTTTTACTGTTACTCTCATGACATTTCTTAATGATGTCAGCCTGCATTGCTTTAGGTGCTACAATTAAGTCGTCACCACTTTGTTTTGTATAACACATTATTTTTCACAAAATAATCTTTATATTCTCCATTTTTCAATAATTTGAATATAGGCACTAATCTTGCATCTGCTTTCTGTGCTGTGCTAATTTTGTCTGTAATTCCTCGAGTTACAATAAAGGTAAAAGATCGACTTAGAGCGTCAACGTGTTTCATCAGTATTTAAATGCAATACAATCAGTAGTAATCTTAAACTGATTTCCTAGAAGATACACTCGGAACTTATTTACAGCTGATACAATTGCCAGTGCTTCCAATTCATAACTGGAATAGTTCTTCTCTGCTGTATTGGTTCCTCTGCTTAAGTAATAAAGTGGATGCATCTGGCCGTCTTCTAGATTCTTATGCATTAGCACTGCTCTAATGCCAACATTACTGGCGTCCGTGTGTACTTCTGTACAAGCGTTTTGTTCAAACAAATTTAAAACAGGTCTTTGAGAAAGTAAAATCTTCAAATTTTATAAAGACAGGGACAGATTAATTTATAAATTAAGAGATTAAAATAAGCGCGAAGATAGATTATTAGTTCCAGCAACTATACTAAATAAAATCATAAGGATTCATCATGATCTTTCGTATGCGGGTCATCCGGCATATATGCCTTGCAATGAATAGGCGTGTTTAGCTGTCGTTCCGTTATATTGTTTTAGAGCCGTATAAATAAATATGGTGTTTGGAACTATGGCCACCCGAAATATGTAAATCATTGTTGAGCAACCTATTAGCTCGTAGTTGACTAACGACATTTTTGTCAATAAATTATTTGAGTTGGAGCAACAAAAAACCTTCTATGAAGGCATCATTGCCGACTTATCAGCGAATGTCAAACTTATGGAGGACCGATTAGATCAGCAGGATCAGTACTCCCGAAGAAACTGCTTACGTGTTTTTGGTGTACCTGAGGTGGACAATGAGAAAACTGAAGAATTAGTGTGTGCAGTGATACAAGATAAATTAAGTGTTAGTGTTACCCCAGCCATGATTGACAGATGTCATCGTACTGGTTAAAAACGTTTTAATTCTTTAATTTCTACTTTGTACACTAAGTCTAATCCTCGCCCAATTATTATCAAATTTACCTCTTATAAACATAGATCTCTAGTTATTGGTAATCGTAAAAAACTACGCGGTAGTGATATCAGCATTAAAGAGGACTTCACCAAAACCAGACTAGAACAATTAAAGTTAGCATCGAAGAAAGATGGAATTATTTTTTATAAACTTGGTGGTATTATTAAAAGGGTGAATCATCTTGATTTATTGGATGTTCAGGAAGTTACTTTATAATTATTTCTTATGGAACGTCACTTGCATATGTTTGTATTACTATGTAAACGAGCATTCAAATATACATATATACATTTGTATTTGAAATTTTCTCTTTCTTTTATGCGTGTTTTTTTTTACACTTGGGTAAATCTCAAATAAAAATCAAATTTCTACTGTTAAAAGTTCAACTTTTTAAAACTTCTGCTTATTATTTTAATTTTAATTAAACTTTTAGTTTCTACTACTATTTGTCACTTTATAACGTGGATCAATAATTGCTCTCAGTAAACTGTTGTCACCTGTCACACCTAAGATCTATACACTGCTAAAAAAACCTATTACTATATTTTTGTATTTTTATTTTACACTTTCATGTCAATAATTAACTTATATTATCAAAATGTCAGAAGACTGAATACCAAGTTAGATACTTTCTATAACATTCTTGCCACTTGTGAGTTAGATATAGTTTGCTTAACTGAGACATGGCTCAATATTAGTGTACACACTTCCGAATTATTTCCATCACAATATGATGTTTATAGAAAATACAGGGACACACTTAGAAGTGGCAAAAAACGTGGTGATGGTGTTTTGTGCGCTGTTAATAATAAATATAAATCTTCACCAGTTAATATTCCATTGCACTCTTCTTCTATTTCCGATCTTGTATGTGTTTCTATCATTTACTATCTTCATATATATTATTTTTTTATTTAACTCCACCTGTCTGTCTATAGCAACAAAGTTATCTTTTCGATTTTCTTTTTTATGTACTGTAAATACTAATTTTATAATTGTTGGTGACTTAAATATAAATAAACTTATACATTGTGATCAACAGTTAACTATAAATATTTATACGTCAAAATTTTTAAACTTTTCCTCATTTTTAAATGCATCACAATATAATCATGCAGGGAATTCGTTTGGAAGATTATATGTAGTTGTGTTAAATTTACCTAGCTCTGTTGCTAAAAATTTTGACCCAATTGTTGATGAAGATAAACATCATCCCGCACTTTCAATATCATTAAATACTAACAGCAAAATTTCGAACTCTTCTTATAACATTACTTCATTATCATACAATTTTTCTGCAGCTAAGGTAATTATGATTTACTCTATAGTTTGTTCTCTCGGGTAGATTGGAATATTCTTAAACAGTATTATGACGTAAACAGTGCTTTTCAAGAATTTTACCAAATAATCTATAATATCTTAGATAAATGTGTTCCATTTAATACAAGACGTTCGCCAAAATATCCGCCGTGGTTTAATTCTACTATTATTAATCTAATTAAACAAAAAAATAAATATCATAAATTGTATAAACTTCACCAAAATGACCATTATTTATCTGAATTCAATCGTTTACGTTCCCTTATTAAAAAACATATCAAATTTGAACATAAAAATTATTTGAAAAGTTTTGAAAATACATTATCCTCGGATCCCAGTAAGTTTTGGACATACGTAAATAACAAGAAACGTACTTCGCGAATTTCTGGCTCCATGCATCTCAACAACCATTCTTATAATTCCACTCCCGACATTGCACAAGGCTTTGCCGTTTTCTTGTCAAGTGTTTATGTTCCTTCAAATAATGTAAACGAAATTTCTTTGCCTAATCCTCATTGTTTTATGTATAACTCAATTAATAGACCGAATATTTCGGAAGATGATATTTTAACATCAATTAAACTTCTAAAAAACACTCGTAATCCTGGCCCAGATAATCTCCCATCCTTTATTATAAAAGCATGCAGTCACTTTTTCCTTCAACCTCTTCACTATTTGTTTAATTTGTCTATAAAAACTAATGTCTTTCCTATTACTCTTAAATCATTATATTATCAAACATTTCAAAAAATTTTGAGTCTATCATGTACAAACACATCTACACTAATATTCATAATTTAATATCTGTTCGGCAACATGGTTTCGTTAAAGGTAAATCTACAACCACTAATCTAATCAATTTCACCGAATGTACATTAAACTCACTTCATGATAATTCTCAAGTCTCGATGTTATTTACACTGACTTTAAAAAAGCTTTCAATTTTTCTGCTAATTTAATTTATTTTCTTAGTTTCTATTTACATTGTCGTAAAATGTCATTTCAACTTAACAATTACAATTTTAATACATTTATTGCCACTTCTGGTGTTCCCCAAGGTTCGAACCTTGGTCCTCTTTTTATTCATTTTATTCATAAATGATATTGTAGATGTTGTTCAAAATTATTGCCTCAAGAACAAGTTTGTGCAAATAATATTATTCACACTAGAATTCCCATTTTGTAATGTATACGAATTTTATGTATAATAGTTACATGTTAGATTATAAAATTGTTGGGGTCAGTAATTCTGCCGTGGGGTTATGGTTTTAGGACCAGAGAGGCGCCCCGCAGAGGCCAATAGTAGCTATAACCACAGAAAGGACTACGGACGAACGACTCAAAAGGCGAAGATCATTGCAGTTTCCAGTCGAGGACAGGTACCGAAGATCTGCGACACTTGCCCAGGAGCTTAGGTATTACCAATACTAAGTGGTTGGGATATTTTATAATAAATGATTTACCCTTCAGAAAGAAAATTTATTTTAAGGGGATAGGGACAGTTGTAACACGCTCGCTCTGCGGTTCTTCGTTCTAGAGGAAATTGTTTAAATAAATTAAGTAGTATGCTAGATGTACTTGCAGCTGGCGTAATAAAAAGGATAATATTTGAAAAACAGTGTATTGTAAAAACACATTTTTGTAAGGTTTTAAGATTGCTTTTCGTTGTAACCTTTGAGAGCAATAAAGTAAATGGTACTACATGGGGTTAAGGAAGCAATAAATTTTAAAGCTAAATAGAAAAGGACAGTTTTTGAGAATAGAAAGGGAAAAGCAACCTTAAGATTACATTTCATGATTGACAGCGTCCGGCGATAAATACTTGGAGGTCTCAAAAAGTCCGTTAGAGATTTTTTGCGTCTTCCAGCGATGCAGCGAACGGGAGTCATTTAACGAAACTAACGCTTGTAAAATATTTAAAATGACTAATGAAGGTATGAGAAACACCCCCTTATTGGGAAAAGTGGGGTAAAATTATGTGAAGTTCATTCCACATATTCAAGCTGAACAGATCTGAGTGATCTTCTTGTGACAGTCTTAAGAATTGTTCCAAATTTTGATAACTAAATTGTCTTCAAATTTTCATATTTTAATTTATTTAATATTTTTAAATGTACAGTCTTTTAAGATAAACTAATAAAGAGCTTCATCCGAGGCTGACCAGTGATGAATTGTAAATAGAATTAACATTATTACTTTGGTAGTAGTAGGGTGAGGTGTTGAACCTAGGCTGATAGCATAGCAACTTTGAGGTCGCCCTATTTTTATAATATTAATTGTTGAGTCCAAATTGATAGTACCGTTCTCGCATGTCACAAGAGTAGTTAAGTACTCATTAGTTCGTTGTTAATAACTGTGTAAATAAATTGTTACGTTGAGCAGATCTGTTTGAATTTAGAAACCCGTAGTTATTCCTGTTGCGAGTTAAGGTATTTTAGCAAATGCCCCATAGTTATAAATTTTGTCGGAAGACAGCCGTGTCTGTCATCATTTTCTTTTGTCTGCTTCAATTGCGGCAGACTCATAAATTAGTGATAGTGGTGACAGTAAGCTTCGTTAACCTTGGTCATTAATAAGTCTTGCATTAATATAATTCGTGGCTTACTTTGGGTCTAGTAAATTTTCTAAACACTCCCTTATATGTCAGGTATTAGATCTTGTCCTAGGTTACAGGTTGGTGGCAAAGCGCTGGGATCTAAATATTTTCTAAAACTAAACTCATTCAAACCAGTAAAGTCTTTAATTGTAGTCAAATTTGAATAAATCTACTAATTTACTGTATGTTGTTACGAGTGCAGGTAGTTTTTGGGTTAGTAAAAGCGGGAAAAGTCTCTAACGGTATTTTTTGCGTACGGTCACGGTCACCCTCGGAGTGTCATTAACCCTGATGCAGGTAGTCGAAAAAAAAAGTGTAGAAGAGATAATAAAATAGTTTTTGTAATTATTGCGCGTTCTTTAAAAATAAAGTAATTTAAATATTTAAATATGGCATTAAAATTACAAACGGTTAGTTGCTTAGCTGAAGCGGTAAATAAAATTCCAGAATTTAGCGGCAATTCAGATATTTGCGTAGAAGAATTTATTGATAAAGACATGTTATTTTTTAAAATTAGTAAACAACCGGAGAATAGATAAGTAGCAATTGCAAAATTATGTTTTAGTAAAGATGCTTTGGAATTCGTCAGAAGTAATAGTATAATTAAAAATACAGATGATTGGTCAGTTTTCAAAAAGGAATTGTTAAATAGATATGTACAGAAACCGCATTTTTTACAGTAGAGAAAGAATTTGTAATTTTTTATCAATTAGAGATAGAAAGTGTAACTGAATACTAAAAGACATTAAGATCACTAGATGAAACAGAACATGAATTTAATTGTAAATATGTAGAGAAACGGTTACATAATCAGTTTTTAATAGGTCTGTTACCGCGGTTGCAACGCGATGTTATATTAAAAGATCCGAAAACATTAGTAGAAGCGATAGAAGTAGCCAAAAGAGTAAAGACTGTAGATAAATTAATAGAAAGTAGCTCAAGTTTAGATCTTAAATCAATAAGTCATAAAAATTTCGAAAATTCTCCAGAAAAAGACGACCTGTGTGTTTTAAGTAACTATAATGAATATAGTAGAGTAAATGAATTAATAAATAAAGTTACGGAACTTCTACGTGAAGCCGGGCAAAATAGATCTACGTATAAATACGCAATTAGTGATAGCGAAGATTCAGGTGTACAAAATGAAGGTGAGACAATAGGACATATAACATTTAAAAGTAGGTATCGTAGTAAATTGTGCTTCCATTGTCAGAAATTAGGGCATATTTCAAAGTTTTGCAAACATGCGAAAATAAATAAAAGTACAAAATATGGGCATATCGCGAGTAGTTGTTCACTTCGTGTGAAATGTAAAATTAGAGAAATGCTAGACAACAGCGCCAGATATATATCCCAGAACATACGGTCAGTCATGATAGTATGCGTGGGAAAAATAAGGCGCTAACGGCCGTTTGGAGGAGAAGGCTTCACTAGGGAGAAGATGACCGCCAAAAGCTTAGTTCAGGGGCTGAGCTGAGCAACGCAGATGCTGGACGAGTCGACACCGCAAAACATATTCAGAAAAATATGCGTTTTGTTTATGTGGAAGAACCGGAAGAATTGGATGCAATTTCTGTGGTGAAATCAAAGGAATAAGACCAGCACGCACACGACTTCTTCGTGAACCGTGACAAGACGGTAGGTACGTGCACTGGTAATATATAACAAGGGTTTTGGTTCTGCGATAGGTAGAAACAGAAGACGCAAGGAATATCGAGAGGAGCGAGCTGAAGTACCTGAAGACGTCAGGAAGGGCAAGCCGATACCATCCAAGGACAATCGTGGCCGCAATCGCAACCAGCAGATATCGTAGCAGACTTCAAGAGAGCAGAACTAGTCGAGTGGAGGAGGAACAGCAAGGTTTAGGCGCAAACTTCGTTTATCGAAAAGGGTCGAGGAATAAAATTCCAGGTAACTCTTTAAATATATACATAGTGCGAATGAGTTAAATTAAGAAATTAAATTGAGGAAGACTAGAGTAATAAAGTGATTTCGAAAATTAAGTGCAGGTTGTACGAATGGTTGAAATTGATGACTTAGTGTTTCGATAAATCAAAATTATTATAAATATATTGTGAACTTGAGTAACATATCTGCCGGATACATTTTGTTATAGTTGTTCTCTGTGAACACTCCTATGCTGCTAAATGGCAGATGCGTGGACGCGGGAAGGCTGGCATCACCTCCAGGTCTAATAACGATGGGCTTGGAGTTGAGATGGGGTTTCAACAAGATCCCCATTGGACATTCGACATTCCAACTCAATGAAGTGTATTAATCGTCTAGCGCGGAAGTTAATAAATTATATTCCTTCAGAAATGTAATTTATTTTAAGGGGAAAGGGAAAGTTGTAAGGTCGCTTGTCGGCTGTGCATTTTTGTAAATTTTTGGTATTGTAGTACTCCAGATATTACGAAATGGACAGATATATGGTAAGGGACACACTTTTTGCGCCTTCAAGCTTATTTTCAAAGAAATAACTGTCCGTTTCTGGTATACGTGATGCCCTCGGTGGATATCAATAGTTGGGTTATTTTTAGCATGGTTCTTACTTAGGGGATGAGAAGAGCCGGATAAACTTAGGTTGAGAACTTCTGGATTTTTACCATCAAATGGTGCTCCAAAGTTTGAAATCTCTCTTTCTTGTTCGACTATTGTGGAAGTCTTGACTGATCGTCAGACATACCTTGGTATTTCTTAGAGAAATAACCAATTAGTTGTTTTACTGTGTGTAAAGGCTCTCTCATCGTGGTGTAAATTTGTAAGTAGTTTTTATCATATTCTGTGTGGGTTAATATTGATTTGTAGATCGATATAAAAAGGTTTTCAAAATTGTTTGTAATTTAGAAAAGTAAGAATTTAGAGTTTATATAGAATCAATTTACGCGTTGTAGTTTATTTGAATTACATAAATGTTTCTGATCGCGGTTGATTATTAAAATTTATATAATTTTGTTATTGTTGGAATATCGTGTTTGAGTCAGTCCATCCTATTCCAACCCATGTCTTTATGACGTGATAGCACAACGCGTAGGTAAAAAAAAACTCTATTGTTCTAATATTAATACCCTGCATCAATTTCGCCATATAGTAAACCGCATCTGTTATCATTATTATCATTCCCTTGTCGGCTTCTATCACGGCAGACTTTTAAATAAAGTGATAGTGGTGGCAGCGACTATCGTCATCCTTGTCTCGTGTAAAAGTTATTCATTAATATAATTCGTGGATTACTTTTGAGGCAAGTAAAACTCATAAATTAAAACCCTTGTATATCAGGTATTAGATTTCGTCTTAGGCGACCGTACCTATTACACTTATGTGTACTTTGAATATAAAATCTCAGGAAGGAGGCTTGCAATCTAGTAGCCAGATGAAAAACTGCGACGGAAGTCGCATTTGAATAAGTTGTATATATAAGTTACCACGGTCCATCCTGCTGAGGTTGCTGTTCCCACAGGAAACAACCCGACACCTTTCCACAAATGCGATAAATACTGTAATATGTAATGTAGAGTTAGTCAGTCATAATTCCTTGTCGAATCTATGTCCAAATTGCATTAGAATTGTAACTGTAAATTTTTGTAACATTTGTTATAAGATTAAAGAATATAATCTTAACCTCATTTAATAATAAAATTTGTTTTTAAAAACTTTCCGGCGAACCAAATAAATATAACTGGCGCAGTCGTAACGGATTTTTCGGGCGATTTCCGCGAATAGTGAAACCGTATTCGTATCAACGATTAACCGAAAAGAACCGGAAGGTGAAAGAAAAAACCAGAAGGCGTCCAAATCGAAGCAACTCCGAACGAACATCGCGAGGTGCAGAACCAGGCCCTGACGAATACAGAGCAACGGATCTATGGACAAGATATTTCTATTATTGTGAGTAACATATGTCACATAATTATCAGTACCATTCGGACTCAGATTCTGATTTGGAAATACAAACCACTAGACAAGTACTCCCTGACTCAGATTACATAAATAACTTTAACGAAATTAATACAAACATGGCTACACCAAAATTAGAAAAACACTATTTAGACATGATTCCAGACTTTTACGGTGATAGCAAACTTTTATCTAGATTTATTGAAATTTGTGAAAAGTTAGTTAAAAATTTTTATAATTTGATAGATAAAAGGCGATGCTGCAGTAAATATAGCAAGTACCACCATAACCAGGTGGGAAGATTTGAAACAAGCACTGTTGAATGCTTATTCCGACAAAAGCGACTTGTATACCCTTAATATCGAAATTACAGAATTACGACAAGGTAACGAATCAGCCTTTGAATTTTATAATCGCGTACAAGACCTTTTAAATCTACAAATCTCTTACATTAGAGCACACTGTACCGAAGCGGCTAAACCTGTCCTAATAAAATATTTTCAAAAATACACCCTGAGCCACTAGGAACTCTTATGAGAACGAAAGACCCGAAAGACATGAACACAGCAATGAACATGTTAACAAATGACTTTCAATTAGAGACATAAAATCGTACACACGTTCAAAACAAAAACAGCACACATCACATACAACATAATAAACCAAAACAGAACACCCACACCCAATACAGACAAATCCAACACCCACAAATAACGTACAGACCTCTGCCTCCAACAAACCAAATCTTTAAACCACAGAACAAACAATTTTTTCCTAATCAACAATATACTAAACCTTTTAATAACCAATCACCTTACAATCAATATAATAAACAGAATCAATCCCAATCCAATGTGTTCAGATCAAATCCCAATTTTAAACCAAACAAACCAACTCTTATGAACATCTCTACTAAACAGTCAACGACACCTCACCCATCAGCTGTTGCTTATCGTCCACAACAATTCTTCCACTCTCAAAATAAACCTCATTATATTGCGGAAGAACTGTTTCGAACACGGAGACAGAAGAATACATAGAACCGGATAACGAACAAATTTGCGAGTATTATACACAAGACGAACCAAATTCAGAGTATTTCGTAACTCATCCAGATCAAAACGAAGAAAACGATTTTTTTCCGATAATAGCCTCGGAACCAATATCGAACTAATGAATGTAATTCACAACTACAGCGAATTACCATTTATTATCTTACCAGAACTAAATTTAAAAGCTTTGATAGATACAGCAAGTACACGGTCGTTCATTAACCCAGATATAGTCAATAAATACTATAAAAATAAAATTCAAAATGATCCATTTTAAATCACCACAGCTCACGGAACTTCTTTAGAAAATGCTAGTATTGTAATTCCCGCTTCAAAATTATTTAATTCACCAGACACACTCCTAAAATATCATCTATTTAATTTCCATAGAAACTTCGATATACTTTTAGGATTGGATAATTTAAAAATATTAGGCGCAAATATTAATTTGACAACTGATAAAATTATTACACCTAATCAAGAAATCAAAATTCACTATCACAAAATTATTCCAAAATCAAACTATATAAAAATTCCTCCTAGATCTGAAAAAATAGGAGAAATATTTGTAAATAATATCGAAAATGGCGAAGTGTTAATACAAGAAACTAAATTCAATAATTTATTAATCCCAGAAGGAATTGCAAAAATTCAAAATTATAAAATTATTTACCCAATTATAAATTTAGGACAAAACGAAGAAATTATAGACTCTGTAAATTGTGTACAAGTACAAGAATTAAACCACTTCGAAATAAACAATCTAAATTATTCTCAAAACGAAATACCAAATAAATTTAACATGGATAAAATAAGAACGGAACATATGAACGAGGAAGAGAAACGCGAGATAACAAAACTGCTGACTGAGTTCTCTGAGATCCTTCACACCGAAGATAAGCCGTTATCATTTACAAATGAAATTAAACACTATCCGCACGAAAGATGAATTACCTGTTTACACCAAAACCTATCGATATCCCGAAATATTCCGAAAAGAAGTCCACTCCCAAATCAACAAAATGCTCGAACAAAACATCATCCGTCCTTCTCATTCACCCTGGTCATCCCCAGTATGGGTCGTCCCAAAAAAATTAGACGCTTCAGGAAAAAAGAAGTGGAGACTGGTTATTGACTATAGAAAACTGAATGACAAGACAATAGACGATAAATACCCTATACCAAACACAAACTCATTGCTGGATAAATTAGGTAGATGCCAATATTTTTCGACTTTAGATCTCGCATCTGGCTTTCATCAAATTGAGATGAACGAATCAGATATTCAAAAAATGGCCTTCAGCACAGAAAACGGACATTACGAATTTTTGAGAATGCCATTTGGGCTCAAGAACGCACCCGCTACTTTCCAGAGAGTAATGGATAACGTTCTTCGAAATTTAGCTAACGAAATTTGTCTTGTTTACCTTGACGACGTCATTATTTTCAGTACATCCCTTTAGGAACATATTCAAAATTTACGAACAGTTTTTAATAGATTAAAACAGGCAAACCTAGAAATACAGCTGGACAAATCGGAATTTTTACGGACAGAAGTTGCATACCTCGGACATGTAGTGACTCCCGAAGGAGTAAAACCAAATCCCGACAAAATTTATGCAATTAAAAACTACCCTTTACCCAAGACGACAAAGCAAATTAAAGCATTTTTAGGACTTTTAGGATACTATCGAAAATTCATTAAAAACTTTGTTCAACTTACCAAACCATTAACGAAATGTTTAAAGAAAGATGCAACAATAAAATATAATGACCCCGAATACATTGATTGTTTTAACACTTGTAAAAATTTACTGATGAACGAACCAATACTGCAATACCCAGACTTTACAAAACCCTTTAACTTAACGACAGACGCAAGTAAATACGCTATAGGTGCCGTACTATCTCAAGGCCCTATCGGATCAGACCTTCCTATTGCTTACGCTAGCAGAACTTTGAACGATACCGAACTACAATATGACACTACCGAAAAAGAACTCTTGGCCGTAGTTTGGGCAACTAAATATTTTAGACCCTACCTTTATGGTAGAAATTTCAAAATTTTGACAGATCACAAACCTCTTCAATACTTACATACACTAAAAGACCCACATTCCAAATTAATGAGATGGAGGACTAAACTTGAAGAATTTGATTACGAAGTAATTCATAAAAAAGGTTCCCTCAATACAAACGCAGATGCCCTATCTCGAATAGAACTAAACGTGAACACACTAAATCCTGAATCGCAAAGCCTTTTTGATCTCATTGAAGATTTCAACGAAATCTGTAATACTGACATGGACAAACAATCATTAATCGTTCAAGCTGACGACGACGAACAAATAGACCCAGAAACTGACCAAACTATCCATTCCAACCCCGAAAACCTTATAGTAGGCATAACCATATCAGAATCCCCAGTAAATTTTGGAAAAACTCAACTCTTCATATCATTAGTAAAGCACTTAGCAACAAAACCAAAAATAAAGAAATTTCATGTAGATAAAATGAAATTATACGTACAGATTTCAGAAACAAACTTCGCAAAAGATATTGTAAATTTTATTAAAGAATACATCATACCCAACGTTCGATACTACCTTTATTTTGAATCACCTATATATGAACAATTTAGTAACGTACTTCAAAAATACTTCAAAAATTCCCAATTAAAATTTATTAAATGTAACACAAAATTAATAGACGTAGAAAATGAAGATGAAATTTCACACACTATAATAAAATTTCACGAAGGTAAAACTAATCATCGTGGAATTACCGAAGTACATAGCGAAATTAAAAAACGATATTACTGGCCGAATCAACTAAAAACAATCACAGACTTCATTAATAAATGCGAAATTTGTTTGGCTGCTAAATATGAAAGAGATCCCATCAAACCAAAACTAAATATTACACCCACTCCTGACAAACCCCTACAAACAGTACATGGAGACACCTTAACACTGGAAAATACAAAATTTCTCACAATTATAGACGCATTCTCCAAATATGCACAAGCATATAGAGTCAAATCCACTAATGCCGTCGAAATTGCTAATAAACTAATAAATTTCTTTTCGCATCATGGTATCCAAAATTAATTATATCAGACAATGGACTTGAATTTAAAAACACCGTCATAAGAGAACTTTTAACCCTACACAAAATCGATATGCACTTCATTTGCTCGCAATATCCAAATTCGAACGGTTTAATCGAATGCTTTCATTCAACACTAATAGAACATATAATGTGTTCCTGTATCTCCTAAGCGGAGCATAGGGCAACCGAACTCACCGAGCCGCAGTTCTAACTGCCGTACTGTCGGTTGTTTCATTTGCCAGTGCTACTTCTATTTAAGATGTATAGATGGCAAGTCTATAGGATCCGAGTGTGATACACAAGTAGCTGTGTTTTTTATTTTACGACAAATCACACGTTGTCGGTCGCTGGGACTTGAACTGAGGATCTCAGGTTCGTATGACGTCACAGCGAGCTAAAGATGTGCGCTAGCTCGCTCAGCCATCCAGCCGACAAAAATAGAACATATACGCTTATTTAATCTCCAAGATAATTTCAAAAATGAATCAATAGAAGACAAAGTAAATTACGCTATTTTGGCATATAACAACACAAATCATAGCACCACTAACCTGAAACTAGTTGAAATTATCAACGGTCATTTTGAAACAAATTCCCCATTGGATATAGACATCGAACAAAAATTAACACAAGATTATATTTCAAAACACAAAGAAAAATCAGAACTGATATACAAAACTATTAACGACAAACTACAAGAAAATAAAATCAAAACTATTTCCAAATTAAACAAAAATAGCGAAGAATTACCTACTATACCTGAAACAGTTTTTGTTCATAATAAACAAAAAGTTAATAAAACTAAGAATCCAAAATTCAAAAAAGAAATAATTAAAACCGTTAATAAAGACTTAAAACAGCAGAAATCAACACAGATAATGACAAAAAACAATCAAAAATTCACCTTTCTAATATAAAAAGGCCTAGAAAAATAATTAATAAATATTCCGCAATTCCAGGTCCCTCTTCTTCCCGTATTCATACGGAGTAATAACTAAAAACATTACACACAATCCAGGACTATTAACAATCAATCTTGGAAATGCTAAATTGCAAAGAACACAACACACTCTAGTACACTACTACGATCTGGAACCGATAATAAAGCAATATGACAACCTAAATAAACAATACTCACACCTTATACACACAATCAAAGAAGACAAAAATATAACGGGTGACTTTGAAAATAACAATAAAATTATTGGGTATATAAAAAACAAAATTAACGAAAAATTAAGCCACCTTTCTATACATTCAAGAACCAGACGAGGCATATTTAATGGATTAGGTACCGTTATAAAATCGATAACAGGAAATTTAAACGCAGAAGATAATAAGCGATACAATAAAATTTTAAAACATTTGGAAAGAAATCAATTGAACCTAATTGACCAAATTAATCACCAATATTCTGTGAATAATCAAATGATAAAATATTTTAATAAAACTATCGATACAATCAAACAAAATGAACATATTTTGAAAACAAAAATAGAACAACTTTTACAAATCGTTATCACCGGAGTCGAAAATCATAACAAATTATTGATCAAAGATATTTATAATCAAATAGATATTTTATATTCAATGACATTAAGTACACTACAAGATATTGAGAATTCATTAACCTTTTGTAAATTGCATACAATGCACCCAAACATTATTAAAACACATGATCTGTTCGAAGAATTAACTAAAATTTCAAAATTTTAGAAAGACGTACTTCCATTTAAAATAACTCCAGAAAACATGCCAAATATAGAAAATCTTATTTCAGTCAATTGTAAATTACATGACAGCAAAATTATTTACTTCATTGAAATCCCTATAAACTATAACACACAATTCGAACTTATTCATTTAATTCCGATCCCAACAAAACATAACTCTGAGTTTGTAACAATAATTCCAAATCACGAATTTATATTAATGTCTGATAATGGTCAAATAAGATCCTTATGTGATATATGCACCCGCAATGGTGGAAATACTTACCAATGTCCAAATCACATCAAAGAAATCCACGAAGATTCCTGCGAAGCGAACTTCATATTACAAAATAAAATAGAAAATTGCCGCCTGGTGAAACTCAACGTAAAAAGAAACCACATCGAATATTTGGATGATATAAATCAATACATTGGAGTATTCACACATCCAGAAACATTAAAAACAGAATGCGATCACGGAGACAATATTAAAAATCTCCAAGGGATATTCCTAATCAAAGAAGATCAATGTAAATTAAAAATTCAAAACGAAGCACTAAGTTTCAAACAAGGATCATTTGGCAAACCAATAATAATCGAAAATTTCAAGATTCACATCAATTATACCCAAATTCCAAAAATGGCAATTCAGTTAAACAATGTTAAAGAACTGAAGCTGACGAATAGAATAAACGACATCCAGTACTACAACAACCCCTTCGAGGAAGAAGATACCATCAACTACCCTGTTTGGGGACTCTACGGTATCATCATAGCCAGTGCTGCAACCCTAATCGCAGTGTACGTGAAGAAAAGATTCATCACACCTGCAACAAGACAACCCAAGGCCAACGACATTGAACTTCAATCAAGAACTTCAACCCCTTCAACAACGCTGAAGCTTCCCGATGAAGCCCAATTTTAACGAGGGAGGAGTTACCACGGTCCATCCTGCTGAGGTTGCTGTTCCCACAGGAAACAACCCGACACCTTTCCACAAATGCGATAAATACTGTAATATGTAATGTAGAGTTAGTCAGTCATAATTCCTTGTCGAATCTATGTCCAAATTGCATTAGAATTGTAACTGTAAATTTTTGTAACATTTGTTATAAGATTAAAGAATATAATCTTAACCTCATTTAATAATAAAATTTGTTTTTAAAAACTTTCCGGCGAACCAAATAAATATAACTGGCGCAGTCGTAACGGATTTTTCGGGCGATTTCCGCGAATAGTGAAACCGTATTCGTATCAACGATTAACCGAAAAGAACCGGAAGGTGAAAGAAAAAACCAGAAGGCGTCCAAATCGAAGCAACTCTGAACGAACATCGCGAGGTGCAGAACCAGGCTCTGACGAATACAGAGCAACGGATCTACGGACAAGATATTTCTATTATTGTGAGTAACATATGTCACATAATTATCAGTACCATTCGGACTCAGATTCTGATTTGGAAATACAAACCACTAGACAAGTACTCCCTGACTCAGATTACATAAATAACTTTAACGAAATTAATACAAACATGGCTACACCAAAATTAGAAAAACACTATTTAGACATGATTCCAGACTTTTACGGTGATAGCAAACTTTTTATTATTGTGAAATACAACAATACATAATTCCTCCCTTCTGAGATTTTACAATAATTATTATTTAATGAAACTTAATTCTGTTTGTTCTTTATTGACATTATGTTTTCTATTTTTATTACAAATTGTTAAAAACTTATTTCTAAACTTATATAATACAATACAAGACAAGACAAGACATATTATTAAATATAACATACTGTAAACAATATAGAAATTATGATTGCTATAATTTTGCAAATTTAATTCTTCTATTTAATAATAATAATAATAATAAGTAACTTTATTGAGATCCACTTAAAGGCGAGGTTCAGCTAAAAGCTGTTCTTCCACCTAACCCTCGATACATAATGTATATAATACATACAAAAAATAAATTCAAATACAAATGAACAATCATTTTTATAATCTAATATACAAAAATATACATGCACGCTGAATTTTAATACTTCAGTTATGTTGTTTGTAGACATTTTAATTTATGTTTAAAATTATTTAATGATAGAGACTTTAAGGAAATAGGAATTTTGTTATATAATTTAGGAGCTTGATATGAAAATGAACCTTTAAATTTAGTTTTCTTAAAAGAAGGAACTACAAATAAATCAGTACCACGAAAATTATAGTTATATTCTCTGACATTTAGTTTACAATATAGGTAGGATGGAATGTTTGTCGTATAAATTTTATGAATTAGACACAAATAAAGATAATTAGTTCTCTCCTCTATAAAACTCATATTAGCTTCCTGTCGATATGACGATATGTGATCAAATTTCCGCACATTATAAACAAAACGTAAACAAGAATTTTGAAAGAGAGTAATTCTATTAATGTCTTGCTTTGTAAGGTTGGGGACATACACACAAGCACAATACTTCAAATATCGGCATAATAAGAGAATTAACCAACTTCAATTTAATTTCAGATGATAATATATGACGATATTGATAAAGATGTCTAAGTTTGAGTCTAGCAGATGTTAATTTAATTTTTATATGTTCATTAAATTTTAATTCTTTATCAATATTTAATCCTAAAGTCTTCACTGTGTGTATCTTCAAGATATAAAGAAGGTTGGAAGACTTGATTTCCTGTAGGGATAATAAGGAGTTTTGATTTTTCATTGTTTATTAATAGCCCATTACTTTTTACCCATTTACTCAGATTTTGAAGGTCTCGATTAAATTCTACCACAGCTCTTTCTCGTTCATTATAATTAAAACTTTTGACCACGTTTGTATCATCAGCATATGAATAAGCAGAACAAGATTTAAAAACTGTTGGCATATCAGCGACAAAGAGAATAAAAAGTAAAGGTCCTAATATAGAACCTTGCGGTACACCACGTGATAATGGAATGAGAGATGATATAGAAGTACCATCATCAGATGACATATGCACTATGAAGTTTCGATTTTGTAAATAATTTTTGAAAAAAATAAGAGCATTTTGTCCACTAGATCAAATGCTTTTGTAAAGTCAATTTGAGCAATTAAACTTATTTGAGAATCGTCGAAACTTTTTATTAAATCATCTACCATATTTAATAAACATGTCTGCGTGCTATAGTTTTTTCTAAATCCGGATTGTGAAGACGGTAAAATATCAAATTTGTTTATAAAAGTCATCATCTGTTCAAAACATATTTTTTCTAGAACTTTGCTTAAAACTGGCAGTATACTAATCGGTCTAAGATGGTCAAATGTACTTGGATTAGAATTTTTACAAATGGGTTTAATAATGGCTGATTTCCATACGTTAGGAACTACTCCGTTTAATAAACAGTAATTTATAATATGAGTAATATGATTAATAATGCGTGGTAAAATGAGATTTAGCATTTTAATTGAGATTCCATCTAATCCAACTGCACTAGATTTAATTTTTTAATTACTTGCTCCACATATAAATTGGTAACCGCTGAAAATTTAAATAATTCGTTACATTTATCAGAGAACATACTATTTTCATAATTATTAAGTGTATTCGGATTAATACTCGTAGTTTCTATTTGATTTAGAATATATTGTCCGTAATCAGATGAGTTACAAAGCTCTGAAGGAATATTACAGTTTGCATTAGAATTTACACCAATTTTATTTAAATTTTTCCATAACAAATTTGTGTTGTTAATATTATTATTAATTTGATATTTTATATACGCTTCTTTTTCCTGACGTATAGCAGAAGTTGTTAAATTTCTAATACTTTTATAGTAATTCCATTTTGCTTCAGACTTACACTTTTTAAAGTCCAACAGGGCTTTGTCTCTCTTGTTTTGCATAATTTTTATTACGGGTGTAATGATTTTATGATTTTAAAGGTGCGTATTTATCAAACAGCTCACAAATATTATTATTTAAATATTCAACCTTTTTTATTAATATCGTTAAAATTAAAAATTTCATCCCAATTAACGTTATTAGCATCTTTCATTAAATATTCCAAGTTTAAATTCCTAAAATCTCTACATGTAACAATTTTTTTATTTATAACAGGTGTTGGGAAATTTAATACACAGCACACTGCTTCGTGGTCTGATATAATATTAAAGGGTAATGTACCGGAATTATTACATATCGAATCATCAGATATTATCATAACATCGAGAAGTGAATTAGCAGTAGGCCTTGTGCAATCTACAATTAATTGGTGCGTATTATTTGTTTTCATAATATCAAGAAAAAATTTAGTTCGGAAATTATTTTCAAACAAATCAATATTAATATCACCAGTACATATTATATAATCATTGTCTACATTAAACTCTTCAAAAAAGTTATCTAAAATTGACAAATCCTTGTAAAAGTTTCTATGCGGATTGTAGATTACACCAACACATATTTTAAAATTATAGATAGCACACTGGATCCATAAATATTCAGTATTATTTGGAGTAATGAAACTCGTATCTAATACCTTCAATTTAATCCCTTTACGAACATAAAAAGCAACACCACCACCTCTCTTATTTTTTCTCTCGGAGCTAATTAAATTGTAATCATCAATACTAAATAAGGATTGAGGTGCGTTTGAATTTATCCAAGTTTCAGAAACCGCAATAATATCAAAATTATGTTCCAGTACGAAATCTTTAAAATCAAAAAAGTTAGCATTTAACGATCTTATATTTACATGTACAATTTTAAAGAAACCATTATAAAGTTCAGTGACCTCAGCACTTGAAACAGGTGATTGATTCAGATTCATAAATGTTTATTCACGTATATTATTGCAAGAATACACAGATCAGTAAAGATGACAAAATTACAAAAATAGATATTCTTTAAAGATGAAAAAAATAAATTCGTGTAGTAGTGGCAGTAGAATTAGTAGCAGTTCCATGGTACATACAATAATCAATTTCTTAAATTGGGAGCTGCAGCCAGTGATTCAGTGTCTTTGATGTGATGCACGTTTCCATTTATATTAATGAAGATTTTACCATCACGGGACCAAACATTTTTAAAATCATACTTTTTTCTTGCACATTTTATTAAGTTCAACCGGTCTCTAGTAAGATCTTCCACCACTGATATTTTAGAATTTTTCAGTTGTTTTTTATTATTAAGAACCATTGTACGTTGTTTATAAGAGTTGAATTTAATAATAATTGCACGAGGTCTAGAATTAGATTTAATACCAACACGATGACACCGATCAATCATTTCTGGTTTAATGTTTATTTTAAGTTTATTATTGAGTACATTACGCACCTTGTCTTCAGTGTTTTCGCCTGGTTCTTCTTCTACACCAAATATGCGCACATTATTTCGGCGTGAATACTGTTCTTGATCATCGATCATTCTTTTTAGTTTTAAGTTTTCACATTTAAGATCACTTATCACTCTTTCATAAATTTTTTTTTTGGCAATTCTTTCATTGTTATGTTTACTTTATTTATTTTATTTAATTTTGTTGAATTTATTTGTTCGAATGTATTATTAAAATTAAAATTTTCAAATATTATTTTGTTATAAGTATCTTGAATAATATCGAATTTAAAATTATTTATTACACATTGGTTAATCAGTTTTATTTTAAATATGCCTTTAATTTTTTTGTTAATTGAGTTAATTTGACAATTGATTTGAATTCGTTGTTCCTTGGGACTTATTATAATTAATTCATTTGTATTTTGAATTTTCTCCCAAGTATTTTCTATATCTAAAATATGGTATTTACAATCATCATTCGTTTGGGTTCTTAAAATATTACCTATACATTTATTTAAAACAATATACTCAGATTTACAATAATATATCTTATTAACAAATATGCAATTATTTATCTTAAAATTATCGTTATTATTTATAAAATACATAGTTTGTTTTTAGTTTAACTGTAACATTTTATTATGTTTAATGAAAGGTACGGGTGTAAATTGATATAAATCGTATGTTTGAGAAGAAAATATTGGGATATTAACAAGGAAGTGTATCTGTTCGTTATCGTGTTGACAGTAAGTTTCTATAATTTCGTTTAGTTTCCAAATGTCTCGGTTTTGTTTAATTTTTCTAATATTGTTTGGGTCAATAATACTTGTGTGTAATTTTCTCAAATTACAAAAAGTTAAACTAATTTCAATTTGTTTAGTGAGGTCACTTAAATTCTTGATTATAAATATTAGTTTTTGGAATTTATTTTCAATGTCAATCTTTCCTTGCCAATTGAAATTTTTCTTTAAAATCTCATGAATACTTTCTATTTGTGTTTTCAACATTTTTTCATTACTTTTGATATTTTTAATTTCATTATTAAATTTATCGATCATTTCTTTGTTAATTTTAAAATTTTGATTGGTTTGATCTTGTAATAATTTTTCGTTATTTTTTATTTGTTCGAGAATTTTATCATACCGTTCTCCATCTGAGGCATCTAAATTGCCAGAAATTGATTTAATAATCGTTCCTATTCCGTTTATTAGACCGCGTTTTGAAATTCTGTGAAATATTTTATTTATTTAATTTTCTAAATCATTAAAATTGTATATTAAAATATTAATATAATCTTGAAACATTTCTTTTTAATTTTTAATTTGAAAAAGTAGAGTTTCTTTCAAGGTTGTTAGTTTAATAAATTCATCGTGTATGGGAGTAATATTATAATTAAAATAAATTATTTGCTCTGAAGTTTTTATTTGTGTTTTCCCTAATTTAGCTAAATGAAATTCATTGTCATTTGAAATATTTGTAAGTTGAGCCGTACATCTGAAACAACAATTTATTGTTTAATTTTGTTTATCCTCACGTGTTTTTCGCCTACTTGATCTCTGATTTTTACTTTTCCGAGTATTGGATTATAATGTTGAACTCTATATTTTCTGAACAAGGGTTTTTTGAATTTCTTTATCAATCTTGGATATACTTTTACGTAAATAGTATATTTTATTTGTAAGGGATTTTCATTTTCTTTATAGCGTTTTTGTTTCTCAAGTTTTATTTTATTATTAATAATTTTGAATAATTATTCTCGTTCTGTTTGATATTTTTGAATAATTTCTTCACTAATGAGCGGAATTGTTTTAAATGGTATTTGATTATTTCTGCCATATAATATTTCGTTCGGAGTTAATTTTGTTGTGGTGTGTTTAGTATTATTGTAAGCTAAGACTGCCAAGTCAAGTTTTTCTAAAAAGGTTTTATTTTTGAAGTGATTACTGTTTTCGAGGAGTCGAAGATGTTCTATCAGTGTTGAATGGAATCTTTCAACTGCGTTACTTTTAGGATTATTTACGCATATTACATGACTTTCGATATTTCTGAGTTTGAGTAAATCTTGTAAGACGTTTCCGTTGAATTCAGGTCCTGCGTCCATAATTATTTTGTTTGGGATAGTGTAAATTTGGAAATATTGAATTAATTTCTGTAATATATTATTTGAACTTTTATATTCTAACGGACAAACTTGACCATGTTTGGGAAATTTATTGAAAATTGTTAAGAATTGATTTTTGTTTAAGCAAAGTACGTCGATGTTTATTATATCAAATGGTTTTATAGGTGTTGGTGTTAGATTATCTATTGCTGGGATTGGTTTTCTATTATATTTGTTTAATTTACAAAGTTCACATTTATTAATATATTCAGTGATGTTATTAATCATTTTCGGCCAAAAGTATTTTTTCTTTAATGCATTGAGGGTTGCGATTATTCCTCTATGGTTAGTTAAACCAGTATGAAAGTTATGAATTATTTCTACTTGCTCGTCTTCATTTTCTATGTCTTTAGCTATTTTGTTACAAGCGACTATGTTAATAGTGTTAAACTCGAAGTTTTCTTTTATTATTTTTGAAAATTTTAGATCTAGATCTTTTTCGTTAGAAATAGCTAAGTATTTTATTTTTGGAATAATATATTGTTTAAGAAAGATTAATATTTCGTCATCAAGTTTTTGTTTATTAAATTTACAATGAATTCTTTGTTTTCTATTCTCAAATAATTTTGTTATTTCTATTTCGGTATCAAGATTATGCGTTTTAAATATTATTTGATTATCTGCTATGTTGATTCTATCTTCTATATATTTAATTCCATTTACTAAATTTTAAAATCAGAGTGAATTGTATTTTGATTTGACAAAATTGATTCATTATCATTATTAAATAAATTCACTGTGGGTAAGGAATAAACATTAATTTGTATTTTTGTATCTTCAAATATTTTTAATATTTTTGCCGACACTTGATTCCAGTCTAATCTATCTAAACCACACCCTAATAAGGGTATATTTATTTCTAAAATTTCGTTAAGTATGAGATAATCTCTAAGTTCTTTTAATGGTTTGTCTAAGTTTTTCATTAAAGGTGCGTCATTAAATTTTGTTAAGTTTTTATTTCTACAAAAATTTCTACTATCAAATTTTCTATTGATTTGATCTGCTAAACCTTGGCTCATCTTTAAATCTTCGGAAATGCAATGAGAAAATATTTTTGTTTCTGTTACATCGCCGATTTTATTTTGAATTTTGGTTTTGTCACGTTGACGATAGAGATTATCTGTTATTACATTCATTTTGCCTTGTAAGTATTCTATATCGAAATTATATTCATTTAATTCTATTTTCCACCTCATGAGTTTTTGATTAGGATTTTTCATATTGAACAGCCAACATAAAGGTCTATGATCTGTTTTGATAAGGAATTTTCTGCCGAATAGATAGGGTCTGAAATTTTTAACTGATTCTATTATTGCTAATAACTCTTTTTCTATAGTGCTGTAATTTTGTTCAGTGTTACCTAATGCTTTCGAAAAGTAGGCTATTGGCATTTACCATTAACGTCTTTTGTAATTAAACTGATTCAATAGCATAATCGGAGGCATCTGTAGTTAATATAAAGTCTTTATGAAAATTTGGAAATTTTAATATAGGAGTAGAAGCAAGAATTTCTTGGTGCTGTGAAGGTGGCACAGCCATATTGGCACAATTTAAAAAAAAACTATCCTATTATTTAGTACTAATTAATTACTAATTAATTACCGCAAAAAAAAATTTACTACCCTTGCCATTTAAAAAAAAATTGTGGTTGTGCCAGCTTCTCAGAGAAGCTAGCACACCACCGAAAAAAAGAGTAATTTTTATGTTATTATTTAGTACTAATTAATTACTAATTAATTACCACAAGCTAAAATTAATTACCATTATCATTAACGAGAAAACGCAACTTTTTCAGATTTCCAAACGAAGCTAGCGCACGAACGCGAAAGAACATATTCCTATGTCAAAATGCTTCGAAAATAAAATAAATGAAGTTGACAACTATACCTAACAACAATAATTGTAGAAATAAACTATACAGAAGAGATTGTGTTGGAGTAATAAATGGTTAAATATAGTTTAGAGAACAATTTCCTTGGAAATATAGGTTTTCGACGAAATTTTAATCTCAAACTAAATTTTGGCAATGATAATTTTTATAATTTAAGTTGCTAAATATACTTAACAATAATAATTGTCGATATAAACTATTTTAGAGAGATTTTGCTGGACTTATAAATTGTTAAATATAGTTTAGAGAATGATTTCCTTGGAAAGAATGATTTTCGATGAGATTTTAATTTCAAACTAAATTTTGGCAATGGTAATTTTTATAAATCAAGTTGCTAAATATACCTAACAATAATAATTGTCGATATAAACTATTTTAGAGAGATTGTGCTGAAGTAATAAATTGTTAAATATAGTTAGGGAATGATTTCCTTGGAAAGATAGATTTTCGAAGAGATTTTAATCTAAAACTAAATTTTGGCAATGGCAATTTTTATAAATAAAGATGCTAAATATACCTAACTATAATAATTGTCGATATAAACTATTTTAGAGAGATTGTGCTGGACTAATAAATTGATAAATATAATTTAGAGAATGATTTCCTTGGAAAGAAAGATTTTCGATGAGATTTTAATTTCAAACTAAATTTTGGCAATGGTAATTTTTATAAATCAAGTTGCTAAATATACCTAACAATAATAATTGTCGATATAAACTATTTTAGAGAGATTGTGCTGAAGTAATAAATTGTTAAATATAGTTAGAGAACGATTTTCTTGGAATTATAGATTTTCGACGAAATTTTAATCTCAAACTAAATTTTGGCAATGGTAATTTTTATAAATCAAGTTGCTAAATATACCTAACAATAATAATTGTCGATATAAACTATTTTAGAGAGATTGTGCTGGACTTATAAATTGTTAAATATAGTTTAGAGAATGATTTCCTTGGAAAGAATGATTTTCGATGAGATTTTAATTTCAAACTAAATTTTGGCAATGGTAATTTTTATAAATCAAGTTGCTAAATATACCTAACAATAATAATTGTCGATATAAACTATTTTAGAGAGATTGTGCTGAAGTAATAAATTGTTAAATATAGTTAGGGAATGATTTCCTTGGAAAGATAGATTTTCGAAGAGATTTTAATCTAAAACTAAATTTTGGCAATGGCAATTTTTATAAATAAAGATGCTAAATATACCTAACTATAATAATTGTCGATATAAACTATTTTAGAGAGATTGTGCTGGACTAATAAATTGATAAATATAATTTAGAGAATGATTTCCTTGGAAAGAAAGATTTTCGATGAGATTTTAATTTCAAACTAAATTTTGGCAATGGTAATTTTTATAAATCAAGTTGCTAAATATACCTAACAATAATAATTGTCGATATAAACTATTTAAGAGAGATTGTGCCGAAGTAATAAATTGTTAAATATAGTTTAGAGAACGATTTCCTTGGAAAGAAAGATTTTCGACGAAATTTTAATCTTAAACTATATTTTTATATTATATTTAACAATTTATTAGTCCAGCACAATCTCTTTAAAACAATTTAAGTCGACAATTATTATTTTTAGGTATATTTAGCAACTTAATTTATAAAAATTACCATTGCCAAAATTTAGTTTGAAATTAAAATCTCATCGAAAATCTTTCTTTCCAAGTAAATCATTCTCTGAATTATATTTAAAAATTTATTAGTCCAACACAATCTCTCTAAAATAGTTTATATCGACAAATATTATTGTTAGGTATATTTAGCAACTTGATTTATAAAAATTACCATTGCCAAAATTTAGTTTGAAATTAAAATCTCATCGAAAATCTTTCTTTCCAAGTAAATCATTCTCTAAATTATATTTAACAATTTATTAGTCCAACACAATCTCTCTAAAATAGTTTATATCGACAATTATTATTGTTAGGTATATTTAGCAACTTGATTTATAAAAATTACCATTGCCAAAATTTAGTTTGAAATTAAAATCTCATCGAAAATCATTCTTTCCAAGGAAATCATTCTCTAAACTATATTTAACAATTTATTAGTCCAGCACAATCTCTCTATAATAGTTTATATCGACAATTATTATTGTTAGGTATATTTAGCAACTTTATTTATAAAAACTACCATTGCCAAAATTTAGTTTGAAAATCGAAAATCTTTCTTTCCAAGGAAATCATTCTCTAAATTATATTTAACAATTTATTAGTCCAGCACAATCTATCTATAATAGTTTATATCGACAATTATTATTGTTAGGTATATTTAGCAACTTTATTTATAAAAACTATCATTGCCAAAATTTAGTTTGAAAATCGAAAATCTTTCTTTCCAAGGAAATCATTCTCTAAACTATATTTAACAATTTATTACTTCAGCACAATCTCTCTTAAATAGTTTATATCGACAATTATTATTGTTAGGTATATTTAGCAACTTGATTTATAAAAATTACCATTGCCAAAATTTAGTTTGAGATTAAAATCTCTTCGAAAATCTATCTTTCCAAGGAAATCATTCCCTAACTATATTTAACAATTTATTACTTCAGCACAATCTCTCTAAAATAGTTTAAGTCCACAATTATTATTGTAAGGTATATTTAGCAACTTGATTTATAAAAATTACCATTGCCAAAATTTAGTTTAAAATTAAAATCTCATCGAAAATCATTCTTTCCAAGGAAATCATTCTCTAAACTATATTTAACAATTTATAAGTCCAGCACAATCTCTCTAAAATAGTTTATATCGACAATTATTATTGTTAGGTATATTTAGCAACTTAAATTATAAAAATTATCATTGCCAAAATTTAGTTTGAGATTAAAATTTCGTCGAAAACCTATATTTCCAAGGAAATTGTTCTCTAAACTATATTTAACCATTTATTACTCCAACACAATCTCTTCTGTATAGTTTATTTCAACAATTATTGTTGTTAGGTGTAGTTGTCAACTTCATTTATTTTATTTTCGAAGCATTTTGAAATAGGAATCTGTTCTTTCGCATGCGTGCGCTAGCTTCGTTTGGAAATCTCTCTTTTTTACGGTGGTGTGCTAGCTTCACTGAGAAGCTGGCACAGCCACCATTTTTTTTTAAATGGCAAGGGTAATAATTTTTTTTTGCGGTAATTAATTAGTAATTAATTAGTACTAAATAATAGGATAGTTTTTTTTAAATTGTGCCAATATGGCTGTGCCACCTTCACAGCACCGAATTTCTTTACATTCGTTAAAACTTTTTCTATAAGATTCACTATAAATATCAATGTTTCGACCATATTTTAGACATGAAGTAAGGGGTTTAGTAAGTTTAGCGAAATTTGGGATGAATTTGCGATACCATCCTATTGTACCTTGAAATTGTTTTATTTACTTTTTTGTTTTAGGAATGTTCAAGTTTTTGATGTTTTCTATTTTAGAAGGATCTGTTTTAATTACATCTTGTGTGATAATATATCCTAAATATTTTGTTTGTGTTTGCAGAAATTCTGATTTATCAATTTGGATTTTCAAATTTGCTTCTCTTAATTTTTCGAAAACTAATTTTATATTATTTAAATGTTTTTCAAGAGTTTTGCCAAAAATAATTACTTCGTCTAAGTATACTAGACAAATTTTATTTACCAAGTCTCTCAATGTGATATTCATCATCCTTTGAAATGTCGCGGGGGAGTTTTTTAGGCCGAAAGGCATACGTAAAAATTCGTAATGACCAGATTGGGTGGAAAATGCGGTTTTTTCGATGTCGTTTTTATTCATAGGAATTTGATGGAAGCTTGAATGTATATCTAGAGTCGTGAAGTATTTTGAGTGACCAATATGGTCCAATAAGGTGTCAATATTGAGAATGGGAAATTTGTCATCTTTTGTTTGAGCGTTTATTTTCTTAAAATCGATTACTAATCGCGTTTTTCGCTTACCAGAAGCGTCTGGCTTCTTTGGAACTATCCAAATGGGAGAGTTCCATGGGGAATGAGACGGCTGTATAACTTTTCTTGCAACATTTTTTGAATATGCTCTTCGATATCACTTTCATAAATTTGTGGAGGTCTGTAATTTTTTGTATAAATAGAGGACTCATTATTAAGGATAATTTTAGGTTCGCATGAATTTGTACAGGACAATTGTTCGTTTAGTTTTAGAAAAAGATCTTCGAAATTTTTTATGTTAGGGGGTAATTATTTTCAAGCATTAGATAACAACTTACTTCACTCCCAATCTTTCTTAATTGAATTAATTAGTTACAATGTGTTTGATAACACAGAGTTTATAACATGCAGTTATTGTTTATTTGAATCAGTACTCTATTGGCAGTCGTGAGGTAAGTGTCAGAGGTGTGTGATTCAATAGGTGAGACACAATACCTATGAGTTACTGAGTGTGAGACAGTATATTTACTGTAGTGTGATCTTGATTTTATTCTATCCCTATCCCCGGCGCGTAAACCCGTTAACACTGCATTGACAGGAGGGTGAAGCCGAGGCGCGACGCACCAGGGTACCCTGGTGCCAACGGTGCCCTGCTGGAACAGGTGCCTTAGTTTCACTTGCATCTCGGTGGGGAGGTGGATTCGATATGTGACACTCCTTTCGAGGAGTATCCTTTTCAATTTTACCCTTCTTACCTGGTTTGTTGTTGAGTGTGAGTGTTGTTGTGTGTGCGAATGATATATAGTTGTATGCAATGTGTTTCACTAAGCATTAGCTTACTCTTTGACTTTCCTTTTTAGAGTGTTCCAAATTAGAAGACGTGATTGGCGTATTATATATTTATTGTTATTTTCGTATCAGAGAGTACAATTATTTAATTAATTATATTAATTGTAATTATTTCAGACTTTTATTTTAGCTACTCTACCTCATTAAAATATCTTCATAACATTTATGAGTATTTTCAATTTTGATTTTTCAATTTGATTTAAATGTTCACAGCGGATTTGAATATTATTATTTTGTTTGCAAGTTTTGAAGTTGTTTTGTAATTTACTCTCTTTTTCTTGTATATTAACAGAATTTTTTACAAAATCAATTTGGATATTTAATTTTTTAAACGCTTCAATACCTAATGATAAATTATATTCTTTGTGGAATTTGTAAACATAGCATTTTAATGGGATCTTATTTATTTCAAAATTACATAATGTGAAATAGTTGATTTACCGTTTACTGTTGTGAAAGTACATTTTTCTTCATAAGTTTTAATTTTTTTGAAATTGACTAGATCTGGGTGTATTAAATTAATGCTTGAGCCGGTATCTAATAAAATGACATAATCTTTTATTTGTAATGATGGTAAATTATATGTTAAATTAGACATCACTTGTTTTGTTCCTCTATTTCTGTCTGTATTCGTATTCGTCAGTAGTCTGTTCGAATTGTTCTTTAGAACTTTCGTTAAGATTATAATTTTGTTGGATTGTTTGCGTTGACATAGGTCTGGTAAGTCTTGTTTGCTGTGTCATCGGTTTAGGTTGGAATGTTCGTTTTGTTTCGTAAATTTTTTTTAAATTTTTGTGAGGAGCAGAAGGTTTTTGTTGTGATTGACTATTGTTAAATTGAATTGGTTTGGTGATTGATGTAAGTTCCGGTGTGAGTAATTAAAATCGTTTCTCAATAAACATTCACACCCTTCTAATGTGCTTGGTTGTTTAACAATTAATGATTCTCTTACTGATAAAGGTAGCAATGTTATAAAATGTGAAACTACTAATTTTTGATTTTCGTTTATTATTGCATTTTTCTGTAATTGGTTATATTCTTTTAATAAAATTTTTGGTTTTATTGCGAAAATTTTTGAGAGATGCTTTCTAGAGTTTTATCTGTGCTAGTTTTATTTTTTATTTGTAAAATTTCTAATAATATTGTTTCGGCTGTACTTTTATTGCAGAAATTTGTTGTAAGGTAAATTTTTAAATCATTCCAATCTTCAAATTTATTTTCTGACAATAATTCAGCAGGTTTATGTGTGAGTTTAGTTTTTATTAGTCCGAAAAGGTATGTCTTCTGAATGGGTGTTAATACAATATTGGTTAGTGTTTTTTGTACATCGTCTACGGCACTGATAAAGTTATTGAGTATTTTAATATCTCCATTATATGAAGGAATGATTTCAGAAAGATTTTTCAATTCTGACAGTGTTGTGGTCATGATTGAGCTGTTTGAGATAGTTAATCTACTAGGTTTTAGAATTAAGTTTCTAATAGAATTGTTTATTTCAATGTCAGAATCAGATTCTGAGCCAGACATAGGTTAATTTATTTTGTTTGAAATTATAACGACCTCTCAACACTTTTGTGTATTACAAAAAATAGTTTAAAAATTTTACTTACACAGTTATTGTAAATAATATGATGAGAGTTTGATGCTTTACGGACATCACCGGGTCGCTGATTTCTCGTGGATCTGAAGACGTGATTGGAACTGGAACGGCAGCAAATCTCTAGCGACGTGGACCAAGGGTAGAACAGCAAGTACTCTGGTGATGAGGACGTGATCTCCTTTGGAACAGCAAGTTGCCAGTCTCGATTTGGTAAGTTAAAGATGGGCCGTGGTTACGCCCTGGTGGATCGTGGTTAGACCTTGGTGGGCTTATAAAGCTGTGTAGAAAATTAGGATAAACGTCGTAAAACTTTTAAAAAAGTAACACAAATGTATTGATTGATTTTACAATTGTGTCGACGTATCCTACCGACTGCGCCAATTAAATATTTTGATTTAAAATATTTGGAAAAGAGTATTTAATTTTTTATTTAATGCAGTTACAATGTTAATACAAGAGAATTCAGAGAGGAATGAACAACTGATCTTAGTCACAGGGGTTTTATTACTACTACTACATTACTACACAAGTGGAAAAGTACAGCTAAAAATGCTTACAATAATTATTATTGTGAAATACAACAATACATAATTTATATATATATATATATATATATATATATATATATATATTGTGACGATCACTTGGGCCGCTGCCACTTTGTCGGTCCATGATGTCGTGGTTCTTCCCCAGGACGTCGGGTATTCTCGGGCGCCAAACAGCGGGTCCTGTGAAAGAGAAATAGTGTGCCTCGGGAGCTCTAGGTCGGTTAGGCCAGGGGATAACACTAAAACCCAGAATTACTAAAACAAGTCTTTATTTTAGATCCTTTTAGTTCCAAACGACGTTAACGTTGGGAAGTCACGGTCGCGGTCTGAATCTATCAAGGTCTGGAGGGAAGTACAGCCAAACCGGACGCCAGCTTCAGGTGGTATCGTCTCTGTGGTCAACGGTCGGAGTCAGGAAGACGAGTATCACTAAACTGGATACCAGCTTAAAGTTCTACTCGTCGGGTTTAGCTGTCAGGACGGTAATACGGTCTTACCTATGAATGGTCGGTCGGTGGAACGGTGTGTCTCGGAGATAAATCGCAATAGTCACTGGAGAGCTCAGTTTAGGTCGCTATCAGAAGCTAATAAACAAGTGATCATGCTCAGCTTCGGAAGCCGTATTTATACCTCGATTACTAATTAAATTCGTTTAAACAAAATATACCACAGAGATGGAGAGTTCTTACGATAGTGTTGTTTTTGTTTAATAAAATAAATTTTATTCTAAATGTCGTTGTTTGACTTCCCTGCGTTTTACAAAATAATATATTACATTTTAGAGTGTTTCAGAATATTTCAAAAATTATGTTTGAATTATTTGAACATTTAAAATTCGGCTTCGTTCGAATGGTGCCGGACCTGCAAAGTGGTGTCTTTGACAGCGTCCTGTGGTGTGGTGCAACTGTAAAAATAAACATTTTACGCATGGTAAATTTAATTATCGGTAACAGGGTGGTGTTTTATGAACATGATTTTGTAGGTGAATCTGTGATTGTCACCTGTCTAGGCACGTGGTCTCGAAGTTGGGTTAGACCATGTACTTGGTGACAAAACGGCTTTGAACAGCTTCCCCGTGCTTTGGAAGGCTTGAGATGATGATGATCGGATGAAACAAATGACGGAACGGTGTTGATTGAGTAAGCTGGAGTGCATGTGGTTGCAAAAAAATGCAAGTTAGTGACATTTCGTCACAATATATATATATATATATATATATATATATATATATATATATATATATATATATATACAGGAAGTTATAAGAGATACAAAAAAAATGTTTCAAATGAAATTGTTAGTGTTTTTAGTGAGCTACATAAATTAATGTAAATCAAAAAGAAAATATTTTAATTTTCGGAGATATACCTATTTTTAACTTTTTTTAAATGGTACGCCCTGTATATTTTCATACTATTTAATACGAAATAATTTTTCCTTTGAAAAAGTTTCATAAGGTATAACTTCTAAACTTAATAGTATTCGAGATATTGAAGAAAATATTAAAATAGTTTTACTCGAAATTAAAGCTGGCTATGAAAACAAAATATTGAGTTACGACACATTTTAATTTACAAATGTACATCAAATTATCCACATTCTCGTTAATTGAGTATTCTCCCATTTTTACAACAAATAATAGTCAGCTATCACTCTTTTTTACAAAGTTATATCAATAAACTAATACAAATGTCAAATTTTGTTTCCATAGCCTGCTTTATTACCCAGTAAAATTATTTTAATATTTTCTTCAATATCTCGAATACTATTAAGTTTAGAAGGTATACCTTCTAAAACTTTTTTAAAGGAAAAATTATTTCGTACTAAATAGTATAAAAATATACAGGGCGTACCATTTAAAAAAAAAGTCAAAAATAGGTATATCTCCGAAAATTAAAATATTTTTTTTCTGATATACATTAATTTATGTAGCTCACTAAAAACACTAACAATTTTATTTGAAAGATTTTTTTGTATCTCTTATAATTTCCGAGAAAAATCGCGTTCCCTAGTTTCATTTACACCTTGTATAGTAGCTTAACACCCCCATGGGTTTGCGCCGCTTTCTTCGAAGCTTTCTAGATTCAATTTTATTGGAGTGGATCAATCTCCGTTACTATTTATTAGATGTTCTTTATAATGTTCCTCCACAACTCCCTATCTCTTGTTTTGTTCTTCCAGTTGCTAATTCCGGCTGCTTTTAGATCTTCTTTCACTTCTCTCAGCCATGTTGATCTGAGCCTGCCTCGTCTTCTTCTTCCGCCTGGACTCCACTCGACTATTGACCTTATTGTATCCCTTTCTTCTTGTCTCCATACATGGCCAAGTCATCTCATTCTTAGTTGTTTAAGTTTTTTCACTATATTTTCTCATTCTAATTCTTGTTCTATTTCATTGTTCATTCTTATTCTGTATTTATTTTCTGATACCTTGATTGGTCCTAGAATGGTTCGCATTATTTTTCGTTTCATTATTTTTAGATCTTCTTCCTCTTTTTTTGTCATTGTGATTGTTTCAACTGCATATAATGCTATTGGTCTTATTATTGATTTGTATATTCTGATTTTGGTATTTTTTGTTAATAGTTTGCTTTTTAATATTTTTTTATTTGCGTAAAAAGCTCTATTTGTTGTTATAGTCTTTTCATTTATTTCTGTTTTTCTTTCTCCTTTACTTGATAACATAATACTTAGATATTTAAACGTATCCACTTGTTCAAATGTGTGTTCTCCGATTTTTATTTCTCTGTTTTCAGCATTCTTTCCTGGCATCATTATATTGGTTTTTGCTTCGTTGGTTTTAAAACCTATCTTATCTTCTTCGCTCATTATTTCTTACAGCATTTCTATCTTTATCTTCCTGTTCTTCGTTGCAATAACTATGTCGTCGGCATATGCTATTGTTTGTCCTGCTCGTGTTCTAAGTGTTCCTTTACTTATTTTTCTAAGTACATATTCTAAAGCTTCGTTGAATAATGTTGCCGACAGCGCATCTCCTTGTCTGACCCTTTTATTTATCTCGATCTCTTCTGTCTCCCCATTTTGTGTTATAATGCTTATTTTATTTTTCCTCGTTGTCATCGCGGTCAGGCTTTTTTCTTTTAATGGAGTCAAGTGCTTGCTGGAAATCAATAAATAACATTTCTATCTTCATATTGTATTCAAGTGATTTTTCAATTATTTGTTTGACTGTATGTATGGCGTCTGTTGTTGATCTGCCTTTACTGATATTCTCCAATTATGTTATTTTCTTCATTCACTAATCTCCTTTGTATTAATGTGGATAGTATTTTATATACCGTATTCAACATGGAAATACCTCTGTGGTTTTTACATACTTGCTGGTCACCTTTTTTATGAATTGTCACTATTTGTCCAGATTCCCATTCTTTTGGCATCTTTTCCTCTCTCCATATTTTCTGTATGAGTTCGTCTATTTGTTGTTGTAAGACTTCCCCTCCATATTTTAATAATTTAATATTTATTCCATCTTTACCTGGTGTTTTTCCATTGTGACTTTTTTTATTATTTCTTGTATTCCTTTTAGCGTTGGCTCTTTTACTATTCTATCTTGTTCATTGTTTTGGGTTTCAAGTTCATTTTCATCTTGTGTATCTGTTAATAAATCTTTAAAGTGGTTAATCCAAATCTACTTATATTCTTGTTCATTTTCTGCTATTCTACCATTTATATTTTTTATGCCGTGTGCTTTGATTTTGTGAGTTTTATTTTGTGCATGAATTTGTTTGTAAAATCTTTTTGTATTTCTTTTCATCCTTTCTTCTTCTATGTCTTTTTTATTTAGTTTTGTTGCATTCGTTTCTTATTTTTTCATATACTTGTTTGTCTTCATTTTTTTGTTGTTTGTAGCCATTTTATTATTGCATTTTTCTATCTGTCATTTTCTGACATTCTTCATTACTCCAGTATTTTCTTTTATCTTGTTTTTCTTTTCCTACACATTTTTGCGTTGCTTCCTGTACGCATTTCTTTATACCATTCCATTTTGTTTCTATGTCATCTTCATCATTTAATTCTTCGTTTAGATTTTTATCTAGTTCTTCTATATATTTCTCTTGTATCCTTTCATTATTCAGATTTTCTGTATTCGATTTAATCTTTTCACTTTTTGTATTAGGGTTACTGTCACCATAAAGTGGTCCGAATCTGCGCATGCTCCTCTGTAGTTTCTTACATCCGTTGCTAATGATTGTTTTCTTCTGGTTATAAGTATATGGTCTATTTGTGTCTGCGTTTGTTGATCTGGTGATATCCATGTTATTTTATGTTCTCTCCCGTGTTTAAATTTCGTGCTGCTTATTATCAGATTTGTTCTTGTTTCTAGTCTGCATAATCTTTGTCCGTTATCATTTGTATTGTCATGTATTGTGTGTCTTCATGCTACTTGCTAGTACCTTATTTGAGCATTAAAGTCACCTAATACAATCATTGTATCTTCTTTTGGTAGTTTTTCAATTTCTTCTTCTAACACATCATAGAACGTTTATTTTTCTTCCGATTTCACATTCTTTGTCCTTTGTATTAGCCATTTTCGTTACCGTGTTTCCTGTTACTTTATTTTTGTTTGGTTGCTATGATTGTTTTGATAAATTACCTTTTATTGGTCTTTCATCGTAGCTATTTGTTCTAGGTCTACTTGTCTGACACTTGAAGTTGCTGATATATCTGCTTTATTAGGTTGTTGTTTTTGTCTCTTTGCATCTTGTTGATCTTTGTTTTTTTCGTTATCTTCATATGTTTTTTGACATTGCTTTTGTTCCTTTTCGTTGCTAATTTTATTAGTCCCGGTCTTGTTTTATGTGCCTTATTTCCTAATCTATATATATATATATATATATATATATATATATATATATATATATATATATATATATATATATATATAGTTGAAGGTAATTGTGACTGCAATTAGTTAAGGAAACTGTATTTCGTGGGAATGGCAGTCAGGAATCGGGCTAATAATTTTTACGTCTTTTTAAATTTTGACAAATTTTAAAATCATAACAAAATCATCTTTTAAAATTCAACAATGGCAATTACAACAATTTAAAAAAAAAAAATAGCCAAAAGAAAATATGCTTCATGGAGCCGACAATTTTCAAAATTAAAACTCTAACAAAATTTGACCTGAAGAAGGAATAAAGAGATTCCGAAAGCTTGTCAAAATTTAAAAAGACGTAAAAATTATTAGCCCGATTCCTGACTGCCATTCCCACGAAATACAGTTTCCTTATATATATATATATATATATATATATATATATATATATATATATATATATATATATATATATATATATATTATCAATATCTCTGTTATTTATATCTATTTTTGTTGTGTTTTTAGATCTAAGCAAGCATTTTATAGTTGAAATTTATTTCTTTCTTTTTCTGTTAGGCCACAAATTAAAAGATTTTTTTCTCTATTTATTTTTTCCTGTTTTCTCAGATTTCTTTCTATTTCCACTATTTTACGGGTATGTTCGTCTAAATTATCTGTTGTGATATTGAATTTATAATTTATCTCCTTTTTTATGTTTGCTAATACCTTTTTTAAATCGGCTATTGCATCTAGGATTATTTGGGTATCCATTTTATTAGGTATGCAATTCTCTTTACTTGCTGGTTTTCTTGGTGGTGTTCTATGCGTCGTCAGTTCAGTTTGCGTTATTATCTTACTTGATTCGGGCGGTAACCTGATATCTGCCGCTGGCTCAAAACACTACTTTGCAAAATGCAATTATGCTTTGCTGGCAATGTAGCTCTTTTGAAAGAGTATGTGCATAACCTACAAACGGCTAATAATTTTTCTTTGCTTTTTAATGTTTTATCTGACGATACTTATCTTTTCCTTTATATCTTCTTTTGGGGTCTCTTCTTAGTATCTTGCTTTCTTTTTTACTAGCCCTCTATATCCTTGTTTTTCATATATCTTTTAATTTCTTCACGGAGCACAAACGTGTTGACACCACGACGCACACACCAGGTGCATGTGCTTGCACTAAATTCTAATTTAGCGGCGCGTTCTTCAGTCTATAGAAATAAAATTTAACTGTATCGCATTTATTTAATTTTCTTTGCATATTCACCATTCCTGTATACTAATAATTATGGTGTTGTATGCAATGATTTTAGTCGTAATTTACGCGGTAAATTACGAAATTAATTATCGTAATTTATCCGTAATTTCAAATTTTAAATTATCATTAATTACCAAATCACATATTTTGGAAATATTCATAACGAAAAACGACAGATTTCCAAACTTAATATTTGTATATAACAATTTAAAATTATGTTAACCCAAAAGTATTTTGCAAAATGACAAATTTGTGCAAGGTTCTGACAAATCAAATGGCTTATATTCAGAAACAGTCAGTGAAAATCATACTAAACAACAGTAAATTACGGCAGTAATTTACTTAAATTATAAAATACAAGAGAATTTAATATGGTATAAAAAGTGATAAATTACGTGGGAAATTTATCAGAATTATAAATTTCAGTAATTTAACATCAATAGTTGCATGTCGTTCCCAAACCATGAAGAACAAAAATTTGGAATTTAATTTCATTAGTAAGTATTTTGCATCGTACTATTATAAAGAAAAGCGAAACTTATTGTAACAATGGGAAAACGAAATTTTTCGACTATTAAATTTTGGGTAATTTTAGGAAAAGAACTAATTAAAAGGGATAAACAAAGCGATAATAAGAAAACTTTAAAATAAAATATATTAAAATGAACTAGTATACAAATATGATACCAAGTTAAAAGTTAAAAACTACTACTAAATAATTACATGTTACATGTGAGAATAAAACTTAAAGTTACTTACAAATAAATATTTACAAAGCGAGTCATGCTTGACTCTTGTTTCCTCGCTGACTATCTGCCTCTGACTCCCTTAACTTGCCAATTTCAAAAGTTTATCTCCGACGGGCCACCTCCCTCAAGTTACAGAATCCATCCCAGTTTTCTGATTCTCGCAATTTCACTGGTCGTCTACTACATGGGCGTGTAAATAAGTTGGACTCTAAAGCCTCTAACCGGGTGCATTCTCAACACCCTGAGATGCACAAAAAAATGAGAAAGTTGGCGTCTTCTGAGAATCAGAAAACGGTTCCGTTCAGGGTTGATGGTTTATGACCGTCCGAAGCAAACCATTAAAAGCTATATAACCATAAACTTAAAAGCCAAACGAAATTTCGGAAATCTTTACAAATCGAGTATTTGTTTAACTGGATCAGGCGTTTTGCTACAATATACATATTATGAATTATATTACATATTGCCAAATGAGAATGAACCCCGTCGTGTAACTTAAATGTCAAGATATAATTTCATTGCCGCATCATAGTAATTTTAAATAAAAGGTTAGAATATACATTTCTACTGTCTATAAAATTCTTTATTTTAATTAAATAAAGATCAATGAAAACTATTATGTATACTTATTATGTATTATACTTATTTCCATATTTATTATGATATTTTTTAAAGGACAATAAAAACTTTAATATTTGTATTTGCTTTATTTCATGTATGTAAATATTTCGCCTCTTACTTTTATATTTCACAATTATATTTGTTAGCGTAACGAGTTAAGGTGTTGCGTCGGAGGGATGGCGTAACATGTATGGATATATTAATAAAGAATTTTGGGTAGTTAGTTAGTTGTATTTCAGGTCTGGAATAATAAACTTCATTTTCGAATACTTTGTGTCTTATTTTTTATACCAAAAGCCAACAATTTCAGAAGTGGGATAGACCCGTATTACTATAAAAAAAAAGTCCAGATTTTAAAGACGAAATGAAACGTAATTTACGAGGTGACCGCTTTCCGAAACGAAATCGAAATCGAAATGATAGTGATAGTGACAGTAATAGTGATGACGAAATTAAATATCGTGAAGGCCGTGATAACATAAGTGATTGTGATAGTGAAGGAAGATGCAGCAAAATTAGAAAGTTCAGTGTTAGTGATGACGCGAGAATTATTCGAGCTGTACTAGCCGCTCTGAAGGAGCAATCTGGAAACGGAGGATCGTCTCATCAAAATAATCACAGCGAGCATCTCATACCAACATTCGACCCCGAGGAAGGAAATATTAACTGCAAGAATTGGATTTTAAAAATTGAACAGATTGCGGCCATTCATAATTGGTCTGAACCCCTCAAAATATATAACATGCAGTTAAGATTACGCGGTATTGCTAAAGTGTGGTACAACCAGTTAAATGATTACGACTTAACATGGAGTGGATGGAAGAATGCATTGATAAAAGCGTGTCCTCATAAAGTTGACTATTATATGTGTCTTTCCGAAATGATGGGACGTGTAAAGGGAAGGAATGAAAGTATCACGAAATATTTTTATGAGAAACAAGCTCTCCTTCAAAGCTGTAAAATAGTTGGTGAAGATGCTGTATCTTGCCGGATTATGTAATGAAGAACATAAGAATAATGCCAGAGCAGGACATTATAAAACACCGGAAGAACTCTTCCATAACTTTTTATACTCTTTAGAGTACCGAAGCAACAATACTCCATTTAAGAATTGGGCTAATTTCTTAGGTCAGATAAGCAATTCATCTAATCTTCGTAACAGACATCGAGAAGTGAAAAGAGTTGTCAGTAATCAACAAAATATATGCTACAACTGTAAAAACTTGTCATATGAATGTCGAAACAAGCAACCGACTCAAGATAAAAGACATGTAAATTTAATAGATGCATCACAAAATAGCGGAAGATTTTTCATCAAGGAAATATTAGTGGAGGGCAAGTCATTTCGAGCACTAATCGATACAGGTAGTGAACTAGTAACAATAACGGAAAAAGTGAAAAACTTACTAGATCTATTCACAAATAAAGAAAAACTCTTAACTATAAAAACATTTGGAGCAGGTGAAGTACAATCGTTAGGTTGTGCCAAGCTTACTATCCAGGTTGATGAAATAGAAGCTGTAGTGGAAGTTACCATTGTTCCAGATAACTGTCAGTCGTATCCCTTCATTATAGGACAGCCTCTATTAAATTGCCTTGGCGTGTCCGCAGAAATCAAAGATGGTAGAATATGTTTCTATAATTCTGTGTTCAACGAAATGCCGAAAATTTAATCTGATGTCGAGGATGAACAAAAAATCATTATTCAGAGTCTTGATAACTTACAGTTAGAACCCAAGTCAACAAACATCGTCCCAGTAAGTGCATCCGGTACGCCGCTTACCAGAATAACCATTCCAGCTATAGTGAACGGACCACCTGGATTTCAGTATTGTACCTTGGTTCCGAAGCAGATGGTAACAGGATCAGGTATGTGTCTTACATTATTAAATTTTTCAGAAAATCCAGTAAAGATAAAAAGCGGTAGTACAATTGCCAGATGTTATCACGCAAATGCATCTAGTTTGTTAAATAGGCAGAGTAACGACTCTGATCCTCTGAATTTGAAAAGATCAAGTCGAAATTTCGGAAAGTGAAAAGAGTAAGTTACAACAATTAATTTATTCCTTTAAAGATAGGTTTGCATTTCAAACAAAAGACATTGGTAAAACCTCCTTAACTGAAATGGATATTGCTTTAACGGATAATACTCCTGTTTC
The DNA here is from genome assembly GCA_035578165.1 of Stenolophus ochropezus. Lineage (NCBI taxonomy): Eukaryota > Metazoa > Arthropoda > Insecta > Coleoptera > Carabidae > Stenolophus > Stenolophus ochropezus. Next base: position 15,953,616 of record JAQOWZ010000020.1, read on the forward strand.
ACATAAACCGTACCGAATGTCATTTGCAGAACGTATTGTAGTTCAGGAACACATTGATGATTTACTTAAAAATGACATAATCCAGGAATCAGAGTCCCCTTTTGCGAGTCCTATAATATAGGTCAAAAAGAAATCCGGAGAAACGCGTTTATGCATCGACTATCGGGCACTCAATAAAATAACTGTCAAAAATGTATATCCCATGCCTAATATTGAAGATCAGTTGAACAGATTATTCGGGTATTATTTTTATACTAGTTTAGATCTATCTCAGGGCTATTACCAAATACCAATGTCGAAGGAAGCCATTCCTAAAACTGCATTTGTGACCCCGGATGGTCATGTTGAGTTTAAAAGATTACCGTTCGGTCTTGTAAATGCTCCAGCAGTTTTCCAGCGCGTAATTCATAAAGCACTCGAACCGGTAAAACATTTAAACATTTAAATTTACATGGATGATATTCTCATTCCTTCCAAATCTATCGAATCCGGTTTAGAAATCCTTCAACAAGTATTAGAATGCTTACGCAAAGCGAATTTAACGGTGAAATTATCGAAATGTAGTTTCTTTAAGAAAGAAATAGATTATTTAGGATATGAGGTAACAAGCGCAGGCATTAGACCGGGAAAATGCAAGATACGAGCGGTAGAACAATTTAAGACGCCTACGAACGTTCATGAAGTAAGGCAGTTCATTGGATTAAGTAGTTACTTTAGGAAATTTATTAATAACTTTGCTACTGTCGCAAAACCGTTAACAGATCTTACCAAAAAAGACATCCCTTGGAAATGGAGTTCTGAACAAGACGAATCATTTAAAATATTAAAAGAACAGTTAGCACAACGACCAATTTTAGCGTTATATTCAGTTAATGCACGTACAGAACTCCATACAGATGCTAGTAAGGTAGGGCTGGGTGGTATTCTAATGCAACAGCAAACTGACAAATCGTTAAAACCAATTGCTTATTTTAGCAGAGTAACATCTAAGGAAGAAAAGAACTATCATAGTTTCCAATTAGAAACATTAGCAGTAGTAGAAAGTGTAAAAAGATTTAGAGTTTATTTGTTAGGAATAGAATTTACAATTTTAACAGACTGTAACGCTATTCGCGCAACGCTCGTGAAAAGAGATCTAAACCCTCGAATAGCTCGATGGTGGTTAAATTTATTAGAATATAGATTCAATATAGAATATAGACCGGAAAATCGAATGAAACACGTTGACGCGTTAAGCAGAAATCCTATTGAAAAGTCCATCAATATGTTATCAACCTCGGATTGGGTACTAGCATTACAGTTACAAGATCCCTATTTAAACAAAATTAAAAGTATTTTAGAATCTACCCCTACTACAGTAGAGGAACGTAATATCCATAAAGAATTCCGAATTAAGGAAAACAGAATTGAGAAATTAGTAAATAAAGAATATAAATTAGCTATACCTAAATCCGCACGTTGGTATATATTACGTAAAATGCATGACAAATTCGGTCGATAAGACATTAGATCTTTTTAAACGTGATTATTGGCTTGTAAAACTGAGAAGGTTTGTTCGTAAATATGTAGATTCTTGTATACCTTGCGCTTATCGCAAGAGTAAGCCCGGTAAAAAGCCTGGATTTCTTCATCCTATTCCAAAGGACCCGGTCCCGATGCAAACACTTCATATTGATCATGTAGGACCATTTGTAAAAAGTAAACGCGGCTATACCTATATTATTGTTGTTATAGATTCATTTACTAAATATGTGTTCATGAAGGCAGTAAAGAATACACAAACTTTCCCTGTCATAACGTTTCTAAATGAAATATTCACACTATTCGGTACACCGGGTAGAATAATTAGTGATCGAGGATCCGCGTTCATAAGTAAAGTATTTGGAAATTTTTGTAAAAGCCGTTCTATTGTACATGTTACAAATGCCGTAGCAACCCCACGCGCAAACGGTCAAGTCGAACGTTTCAATAGAACCATATTAGATTCTTTAGCTACTTGCACCGATGCGGAAATACATTGGGATAAACATGTCAGTACAATTAATTTTGCTTTAAATAATACAGTTTCGAAAAGTACAAAATTTACTCCCTTTGAACTAATGTTCAATTATCGCAGTCGAGGAGATCATAATCAACTTAAAAACGTTATGGGAGACCTCGATAGTGAAACGTACGAGACGGAAAATGTAATTGAAAAAAGATTACAGGCTGTTGAAAATATTAACGAAAACGCGGAACATATGGAAAGAAACTTCAATAAAAAGCGCACACCTGCAAAACAATACAATTTAGGCGATTTAGTTTATTTTAATAAATTATTGTGTACAAACGATGGCGAAAGTAAAAAGCTACTCCCGAGATATAAAGGTCCGTACAAGATCATTAAAGTGTTAGAGAACGATAGATATGTAATTGATGACATTCCTGGAATGCAAAGAACGCAGCGAAAATACGAAAATATTATTTCGGTTGATAGGCTAAAACCTTTTATAGGCCCTAATATATCCGAGAGTAGCGAAAGTGAGGAAAATTATAAGTTTAAAACTACAGACGATTTAGTTGACCTATTAGAATCGTAACTGAGATGAAGTATAACATGATTAAAGTGCGGTGATACTGACGCTGGACTGGCTTAGCGATACTGACGCTATTAAATGTAGGTTATAAAGCAATGATACTGACATTGCTCTCTAAATATGTAAGGTAATGATACTGACGTTACCGATCAAATGCAATAAGAGTAAAGCAATGATACCGACATTGCTCCTCAAATGGGTAAAGTAATGGTAACGATACTGACGTCAGCGACCAAGTACAAAAAGAGCAATCAATGATACTGATATTGTTTGTAATTGAGGCTACAATACTTGACGATACTGACGTTAAGATGTAGTCTTTAAGCTTACGTATGTCTACTGTTCATAATTTTCTGTTACAGAATAGCTGAAAATTGCAGAGACGCAATTCCGCAGGATGGCCGAATGTTAGCGTAACGAGTTAAGGTGTTGCGTCGGAGGGATGGCGTAACATGTATAGATATATTAATAAAGAATTTTGGGTAGTTAGTTAGTTGTATTTCAGGTCTGGAATAATAAACTTCATTTTCGAATACTTTGTGTCTTATTTTTTATACCAAAAGCCGACATATTTATTAAATTCTAAATTATTACTATACCATTTAGAGAATTTTTAAGTTCCTTGTATCGCATATTTTTTAGGATGGTACGCTACTGTCGAACGAAAATGACGAATCCGTTTTATGCAAAACCCATCCCAGTAGCAAGGTTATTTCTTATACCCTCCATCCTGAGGTTTTATATTCAAAGTATAGGTAAAATATTCATTTTTAGAACTATTGAAACATTTATTAGATACTTACAGTAAAAGACAAATTATGCTCTTGTTTATCCTAGAAATACCACAATCAGAGCTACAAGGTTAGTTAAATTAGCAAAGAACCACCATTTAACAAGACTAAAAAATTTTTTTTTTCGACCAGTCGTTTTCAAAATAAGGGACCCTACTTTCTTATTTTAAATGGGAACGTATGTTTATTTTTAGGTTATTCTATAGAATTTTTTTCCTCAATTCAACAATATAAACTAATCACTCTTGTTTCAGCCAGATATAAATAAAATACATATAAATCTAACATGCATTTTTCTCAGTTATTTTATTGTATTAATATATGATATGCTTATATCGTTAAATTCAGAAAAAAATGTTCCCATTTAAAGCAAGAAAATTGTGTCCCGTATTTTCAGAACCACTGGTCGAAATTTTTTTTTTTTGCTCATTGTATTAGTTTTGTAAAATGCTCTTTGCTAATTTAACCAATCTCGTAGCTCTTATAGTTCTTGAGATAGCAATGGTGGCACACTTAAATGGAACACTCTGTATATATATAAAAATTCAAAAATATATTAAGCAAATTTAACAAAATATATAAATGTTTGTAACACTTATGTGTAGTAATAAAAATGTTATCTTGATTTATATCGTGCACATAATATTATTATTATATAAACACAATTTATTACCGAAAATTATTTGATTGTTAGGAAAGATAATTCTATGGCAAATTCCACCATTATTTTTATAATATCAATAATTTCTACATGGATTAGAACTCAACATAAATAAACAGGTGGACGTCTCCTTAATTTTTAAATGAATAATGTATATATTCAACTCCCATTTTCAATATTATTATTAATACAATAATAAAAATAGCAATTGTTGTCTTTTGAAATACAAATGATAGTTTTGGCGCTAAATAATGAAATCATTTATTTGCTAATATGTTAATATTGTAACACGGTCGCTTGGCGGCTATGCATTTTTGTAAGTTTTTGGTATAGCAGTACTCCAGATGTTACGAAATGGACAGATTTATGGTTGAGAACGCGTCTTTTTGCGCCTTGAAGCTTCTTTTCAAAAGACATAACTGTCCGTTTCCGTAAGTGATGCCCTCGGTGGACATCAATAGTTGGGTCATTTTTAGCATAGTTCGTACTTAGGGGATGAGAAGAGCCGGATAAACATAGGTTGAGAACTTCTGGATTTTTACTATTAAATGGCCCTCCGAAGTTCGAAATCTCTCTCTCTTGTTGTAACATTCGACTGTTTTGGATGTCTTGACTGAATGTCAGACATACCTTGGTATTTCTTAGTGAAATAACCAATTAGTTGTTTTACTGTGTGTAAAGGCTCTCTCATCGTGGTGTAAATTTGTAAGTAGTTTTTATTATATTCTGTGTGAATTAATATTTATGTGTAGATCGATGTAAAAAGGTTTTCAAAATTGTTTGTAAATAGAAAAGTAAGAATTTAGAGTTTATATAGAATCTTGTTACGCGTTGTAGTTTGGTTGAATTATATAAATGTTTTTGATCGCGGTTGATTATTAAAATTTATATAATTTTGTTATTGTTGGAATATCGTGTTTGATTCAGCCCATCCTATTCCAACCCCTGTCTTTATGACGTGGTAGCACAACGCGTAGGTAAAACTCTATTATTCTAAAATTATTACCCTGCACCAATTTGACCATAATTGTAGTAAACCGCGTCTGTTATCATTATTAATCATTCCCTTGTCTGCTTCTATCACGGCAGACTTTTAAATAAATAAATAAAGTGATAGTGGTGGCAGCGACTATCGTTACCCTTGTTTCGTGTAAAAGTTGTTCATTAATATAATTCGTGGATTACTTTTGAGGCAAGTAAAACTCATAAATTAAAACCCTTTTATGTCAGGTACTAGATTTCGTCTTAGGCGACCGTATCTGTTACATTTAATTGGTGGCAAAGCGCTGGGATCTAAATATTTTCTAAAACTAAACCCACTCAAACCAGTAAAGTCTAATTGTGGTCAAATTTGAATAACTCTAATAATTTACTTCGTGTTGTTGTTACGAGTGCAGGTAGTTTTTGTGTCAGTAAAAGCGGGAAAAGTCTCTAACGGTATTTTTTTGTGTATGTTCACCCTCGTAGTGTCGTTAACCCTGAAGCAGGTACTCGAAAAGAAAATTTGTAAAAGAGATAATAAAATAATTTTTGTAAATATTACGCGTTCATTGAAAATAAAGTAATTTAAATATTTAAATATGGCATTAAAATTAGAAACGGTTAGTAGTTTAGCTGGAGCAGTAAATAAAATTCCAGAATTTAGCGGAAATTCAGTTATTAGCGTAGAAGAATTTATTGATAAACTCGAGTTATTTTTCAAAATTAGTAAACAACCGGAGAACAGACAAGTAGCAATTGCAAAATTATGTTTGGGAAAAGACACTTTAGAATTCGTCAGGAATAATAGTATAATTAAAAATACAAATGATTGGTCAATTTTCAAAAAGGAATTGTTAAATAGATATGTTCAGAAACCACATTTTCTTACAGTAGAGAAAGAATTTATAAATTGTTATCAATTAGAATCACAAAGTGTAATTGAATTCGAAGTAACATTAAGATCACTAGCGTATAAATTAGTAAATAATACCGAAGATGAAACAGAAAATGAATTTAATTGTAAATATGTAGAGAAAAGGTTATATAATCAGTTTTTAATAGGTCTGTTACCGCGGTTGCAACGCGATGTTATATTAAAAGATCCTAAAACTTTAGTAGAAGCGATAGAAATAGCCAAAAGAGTAGAGACTGTAGAGAAATTAATGGAGAGTAGCTCAGGTTTAGAACTTAAATCAACATGTCATAAAAATTTCGTAAATTCTCCAGAAAAAGGCGACCCGTATGTTTTAAGTAGAAATAACGAATATAGTAAAGTAAACGAATTAATAAATAAAGTTACGGAACTTCTACGTGAAGCCGGGCAAAATAGATCTACGTGTAAATACGCAATTAATGATAGCGAAGATTCGGGTGTAGAAAGTGAAGATGAGACAATAGGACAAATAACATATAAAAATAGGTATCATAGTAAATTGTGCTTCCGTTGTCAGAGATTTGGGCATATTTCAAAATTTTGTAAACAAGCGAAAAATAAATTAAAGTACAAAATTTGTTACAATTGTCGCGAATATGGGCATATCGCGAGTAGTTGTTCACTTAGTGTGAAAAGTAAAATCAGAGAAAACAGTACACACGAGAGAGATGCTAAACAACAGTGCGAGAGAAATATCCCAGAACATACGGTCAGTGATGATAGTATGCGCGGGAAAAATAAGGCGCGAACAACCGTATGGAGTAGAAGACTTCATCAGGGAGAAGATGTCCGCCAAAAGCTTAGTTCAGGGGCTGAGCTGAGCAACGCAGATGCTGGACGAGCCGACACCGCAAAACGTATTCAAAAGAAGGTGCGTTTTGTTGGTGTAGAGGGACCCGAAGACTTGGATGCGATTTCTGTGGTGAAATCAGAGGAAGAAGACCAGCAGGCACACGACATCTTTGTGAACCGCGACAAGACGGTAGGTATGTGCACTGGTAATAAATATTACAAGGGTTTTGGTTCTGGGATAGGTAGCAACAGAAGACGCAAGGAATATCGAGAGGAGCGAGCTGATGTACCTGAAGACGTCAGAAAGGGCAAGCCGACACCATCCAAGGAGGAAGTGGAACAATGGCGGCCGCAATCGCAACCAGCAGGTATCCTGGCGGACTTCAAGAGAGCAGAGCTAGTCGAATGGAAGAAAAACAGCAAGGTTTAGGCGCGAACTTCGTGCAACGAAAAGCGTCGAGGAATAAAATTCCAGGTAGCTCTTTAAATATACATATACTTAGTGTGAATGAGTAAAATTAAGAAATTAAATTGAGGAAAATTAGAGTAATAAAATTGAGTTCTTGGTGATTTTGAAAATTAAATGCATGTTGTAAGAATGGCTGAAATCGATTACTTAGTGTTTCGATAAATCAAAATTATTATAAATATATTGTGTACATGTATGCTGGAATGAAAGTACTGAGTGTACTATTGAGTATCGTTGCTTGTTGGGACACATATCTGCCGGAGACATTTTGTTATAGTTGTTCTTTGTGAACACTCTTATGCTGCTGGATGGCGGATGCGTGGACGCTGGAAGGCTGGCGTCACCTCCAGGTCGAGTCAGGACGGGCTAGGAGTTGAGGTGGAGTTCCAACAAGATCCCCATTGGACATTGGACAGTCCAACTCAAAGAAGTGGATTCATCGTCCAGCGCGGAAGTTAATAAATTATATTTCCTTCAGAAATGTAATTTATTTTAAGGGGAAAGGGAAAGTTGTAACACGGTCGCTTGGCGGCTATGCATTTTTGTAAGTTTTTGGTATAGCAGTACTCCAGATGTTACGAAATGGACAGATTTATGGTTGAGAACGCATCTTTTTGCGCCTTGAAGCTTCTTTTCAAAAGACATAACTGTCCGTTTCCGTAAGTGATGCCCTCGGTGGACATCAATAGTTGGGTCATTTTTAGCATAGTTCGTACTTAGGGGATGAGAAGAGCCGGATAAACATAGGTTGAGAACTTCTGGATTTTTACTATTAAATGGCCCTCCGAAGTTCGAAATCTCTCTCTCTTGTTGTAACATTCGACTGTTTTGGATGTCTTGACTGAATGTCAGACATACCTTGGTATTTCTTAGTGAAATAACCAATTAGTTGTTTTACTGTGTGTAAAGGCTCTCTCATCGTGGTGTAAATTTGTAAGTAGTTTTTATTATATTCTGTGTGAATTAATATTTATGTGTAGATCGATGTAAAAAGGTTTTCAAAATTGTTTGTAAATAGAAAAGTAAGAATTTAGAGTTTATATAGAATCTTGTTACGCGTTGTAGTTTGGTTGAATTATATAAATGTTTTTGATCGCGGTTGATTATTAAAATTTATATAATTTTGTTATTGTTGGAATATCGTGTTTGATTCAGCCCATCCTATTCCAACCCCTGTCTTTATGACGTGGTAGCACAACGCGTAGGTAAAACTCTATTATTCTAAAATTATTACCCTGCACCAATTTGACCATAATTGTAGTAAACCGCGTCTGTTATCATTATTAATCATTCCCTTGTCTGCTTCTATCACGGCAGACTTTTAAATAAATAAATAAAGTGATAGTGGTGGCAGCGACTATCGTTACCCTTGTTTCGTGTAAAAGTTGTTCATTAATATAATTCGTGGATTACTTTTGAGGCAAGTAAAACTCATAAATTAAAACCCTTTTATGTCAGGTACTAGATTTCGTCTTAGGCGACCGTATCTGTTACAATATTCTAATTAAAACATTGATTATTATTATTATTAATTTATTTATTTGTATATATATATATATATATATATATATATATATATATATATATATACCGTGTGTCCCAGCTCGACCGACACATGGGAATTTTACATGGGAAATAAGTTAATTATGAATAGTATCTCCCCAGTGCAAGATATTAACTTGAAATTTTGTATACTTATCGGAGAATATTAATTCTATGGATCACACTTATTTGAAATATGCAATTTCGTCTGCAGGGCGAGATTTATTAAATTTAAAATCTAATATTATCGTTCAAAATCAGACAGCCATGGAAATAAAAGAGAATATTTATCTGACAGTTTAGTAAAGTATCACTGATTTTAATTCTTATTCCCTGTATTTTAATATTATTTAAGTTAAATTTAGTTTCTTTTTGTTAAATAATATACCAATATTACAAAAATATAAATATTTACAACGGCATGTCATTAACTGTCAGAACTGTCACATAGATATTTTCTTTTATTTCCATGGCTGACTGATTTTGAACGAAAATGTTAGCTTTTATAATTTAATAAATCTCGTCTTGTAGACGAAATTACATATTTCAAATAACTGTAATCCATAGAAATAATATTCCCCAATAAGCATACAAAATTTCAAGTTAATTTTTTGCACTGGGGAGATACTATTCATAATTAACTGATTTCCTATGTAAATCTCTCATGTGTCGGTCGAGCTGGGACACCCGGTATATATATATATATATATATATATATATATATATATATATATATATATAATTGTTGAATAATATATATAACTAAAAAATTTTAAGTTAAATTTAGTTTCTTTTTGTTAAATAATATACCAATATTACAAAAATATAAATATTTACAACGGCATGTCATTAACTGTCAGAACTGTCACATAGATATTTTCTTTTATTTCCATGGCTGACTGATTTTGAACGAAAATGTTAGCTTTTATAATTTAATAAATCTCGTCTTGTAGACGAAATTACATATTTCAAATAACTGTAATCCATAGAAATAATATTCCCCAATAAGCATACAAAATTTCAAGTTAATTTTTTGCACTGGGGAGATACTATTCATAATTAACTGATTTCCTATGTAAATCTCTCATGTGTCGGTCGAGCTGGGACACCCGGTATATATATATATATATATATATATATATATATATATATATATATATATATAATTGTTGAATAATATATATAACTATTCAATTACCATCCTTTTTATTGTTATTAATTATTTGTGCAAGTTAAAATAATATAAATTGCAATTATTTTTCTTTTGAAATTTAAATGAGAGTTTTGGCGCCAAATTATGAAGTAATCAATTTGTTATTAGGTAGGTATAATAATTAAAACAATGATTGCAGACACAAATATATAACAAATTTTGCATTCATAAATATAAATTAAATTATACAATATTTACTTTTTTTAATAGTGTCATGTCAGTGAACTCCGCAACTACGATAGACTTATTCTGTCGAATAAATAAATTATATATTTGTTTAAACATATGTGTTCACTAATAAAGAATGTAAATACTTAAACCTATTTTCTCCATCATTCTTCGTAAATTTTAGAAGTGTTTTGTAATTTATTTAAACAATGGCAATAAATATTTTATATACACGCATTATAATACAAATGGGATAGTTAGTTGATAAATTTGTTCATATATTTGGTTCAATAATTTACATTTTTAATCTCTATTTCCATGTTGTTGTTAATTTGAAAAGAATCACACAATTTAGTTAAACAATGACATTAAATTACTAATTAGAAGTCACCATAAAATAAATAAGTGGACTTGTCTTTCATTTTGTTAATTTGTTTATATATAGATTATTGAATAAGATAACTATTCAGTCCTCATCTTCCTTACTGTTTTTTGTTATTTGCATTCATAAATTTAAATTTTATTAATCAACATTTGCCATTTTTAATAGTGTCATCTATTGAAGGACTCCGCAATTACGATAGACATATTCTGTCGAATCAATAAATTATACCTTTGTTTAAACATATGTGTTATTAACTAATGTAAATACGCAAACCTATATCCAGATAGTTATTGGTAAATTTTAAAAGTGTATTGTAATTTATTTAAACAATGACATTAAATATTTGCTTTGAACGCCTTATAATACGAATAGGAATGTTAGAATATATACGTTGTTAAATAATTTCAAATATCAATTTCTATTTCCCAAATAGTTATTAATAAATTTGAAATATATTACTCAATATTTTTATTGTTCACAGCTAAATACTCAGTAAAATGTTCCAGCATTGTTATTAATAAATTGTAGAAGTTACATGTAATTTATTTAAACAATGTCATTAAACTTGTTTAAAGAATTCATTGCAAAATGTACGGGAATGTTGGTGTTTAAATGATACATTTGTTTAAATATACATTGTTGAAAAATATAAACAATAAATAGAAATAATTTTCTACTGGTCCTCATTTTTATATTTCCTTACAATGTTCTCAACATTTGAGTGCGATCTTCGTTCAATATTGACAACCTCCCTTAAAGATTTACACTGGCAAAGTAAGCAGATTCGCCTTTAAACTACCATTATTTCTTGTTATTTGTGATCTATTTTTGAAAAAGCCTAATACAAAATACTCAAACAAATGATAATTACGCAATCACTGATGTTTTATATTTATAAATATAAATATACACTCGTTATATGTAAGATTTCATAAGTGTACGAATAATTTTGTGTACCTATTTTTTGTATACATTTTGTTTTTATTTAATTTATGTAAGAAAAATAAGATTTTTTTCATAATTGGCTATTGCATTTTATTTCTAGAATATGAGAGAATATGATCCCGTCAGTAATATGTTAATATTATTTTTGAAAGAACTCTGTTCCTCACTTTTTAAATATAAAACTTAGGTGTACAATTAATTTTGTGAGCCACTGTATGTATATATAATTTTAAAAATGGAAATATGGCACCGTATGAAATAAACTGTATTAAAAAAATAATCAGAATAAATGACAAACAAAAATAGCTGAATAAGGTTGTTCATGCATTACGAATTGAGAGTGTAGCATTTGTTTTATTACTAGCTTTCCATAAAATTATTGGCTTTTATGGAAATTTATTGCAAAAAAAATACAGCTGATAAGTTAGACTATAAATGAAACTGGCTAAGAAATATCTTATTATATATTTTTGTTTTACCGTGATTATACAAAAAACTAAAATAGTTTTTGTGTTTTATAAATATATTGCAATTTTGTCATGGTTTCTTTAAAATATGTTCTTATAATTGCTATGAATATTTCGTAAGTTATCTAAGCTATGTATATAATTTTTATAAAATTTGTACATTTTATTATTAAATATAAATATGTATTCGTAATATCACTTTAACTAAGTATGTACGTAAATAGCTAATTTTTAAAAATGTAGTCAAAAGAAAAATAAAATTACATTTTTTGCTAATATGCATACTCAAAACTAACTTATACACCGGTGTTTTAATATGTTTGAATTTTTAGATTTTTAGAAGCTAGTAAATATAATAAACATCCCATTTCTTTAAGTCCATTGGACCCAACTTCATTTTCTAGACCAGGTAAGTTATATTTTACTAATATTTGTCATACAATTATTGTTTATGTTCACATTTTAGAGGAATGTCTTGTCAAAAAATTACATCTGTCTTTAAATCTTGATTTTACAAATAATGTTGCGTATGGAAAAGTAGATTTAGAGGTGATAAAACGCCAACCCAACGTAAAACATTTGGTAATAATTTTTTTATGATATAAGACTAAGCAATGAAATGTTTCTTTTCTAGATTTTAGATTCCAAAGGTTTACATATTTTCTCAATTGAAAAGTTACCTGAAGGTACTTCTTTAGATAATGAAGAAAGTTCGGAGATTAAGGACTTGGGATCAAAATTAACAATTACTTTACCAATTGTTAATTCAACAGTGTATGTTGACCTTTGATATAAACTACATGAAACTTAAAGTAAATTTTTAGCTTCAATATTCGAATTAAATATAAAACTTCTCCAGATGCAAGTGGTTTATATTGGCTCCCACGCAATCAAACTGCTGGGAAGGAAATGCCTTTTCTTTTCAGCCAATTCGAAACAATTCATGCAAGATCTTTTCTTCCTTGCCAAGATACGCCGGCCGTTAGAACTCCATATACTGCCGACGTAAGTTAAAATTCATAATTTTATGTAGCAAAACATAAATCCACGCTAGTTCCGAACCGGTATACATTCATACAATAATTATACTCTACTCATTTCTTTTGTGGCATACCCATCAAGTTTCCTTTCAAACCAACCCATTTATTATTTACATTTAAAAAAATGTCATAACTTTTCCACACAATTCACATGAAATAAAAGAGGAGCTACCAAAACTGTAACTTTAATCACTCACTAACATTTTATCTCTTCGCTTTTCTGATTTGCTAAGTAAATCTACATTATAGTTGGCCAAATAAGTTTTAAGAATAACATGATTGATAGTAAATATAAACAATAATTGTCACAGTCAGACATCGGTGGCTCACTTGGTAAGTGGGCTCTGATTTGAACAAAGTGGAGTGTGAGATCTGGAGTTCAATTCCCAGAGTCGCCAACAAAAGTCTCTTGCCTTGCAGTCTTTTGTCTGACACCCAACTTCACCAAAAATGCACGTAAAATTGTATAAAATGGATGCAGTTCACTTCTCAATTTTAATGTTTCATGTCGTATTCAATAAATGCTGCTTTACTGCACAGCTCATCTTTTATTGTTCGTTCCAGTCTCACTTCATTGAAACACTTAGTTGCCGAATTATTTCTTTTAAACCTAAATTAATGTAATGTTTCGTAGATAACTGCTCCTCAAGGTATAATCGTTCTTATGAGTGCAATTAGAGTCAGTGAACCAGTTATATTAAAAGACAAGCTAGTCCGTTATACATTTGAACAAAAAGTTCCTATTCCTTCCTATTTAATTGCAATTGCTGCTGGAAAATTAGAATCGCGAAAATTGGCAGAAAGGTCGCGTATTTGGGCTGAACCCCAACTGATTGCAAAAACACCTCATGACTTAGGAGATATTGAAAATATACTCAAAACTGCAGAAGATATTTGTGGGTCTTATATTTGGGGAATTTATGATTTGTTGGTGGTACCGTCTGTTTTCCCCATTGCTGGGATGGAAAATCCGTGCCTAACTTTCATCAATATTAAAATTTTTGTAAGATGATATATTAATTGTGGCGTATTATTCAAAAATCGCGGGTCTTTTCACGAAATGTTACGTTTTATTTCTTAAAAAATAAATACTTTTTAGTTTTTATATTTGTTTAATATTTGAAGTTTCTAATAATATGACAATATTACCAAACATGTAAAAATGTACTAAAAAATTCAAATATTACTAAACCGACCAAACCAAAATTTATCGAATTACCAACAATTAATTATAGACATAAAATGTAACTGTATGAAGTGACAATCAATGTTACTAAATGTGTTAGAAGTAATCAAATCAAAATTTAATTAAAACTTAAAATATAACCACCAATATAAAGTGACAATACGTGTTACTAAATATGTTCGCTACAAGTAATCAACCAATAAAACAATAAAAAAAGACAGTACAATTTTATTTTTAACCCCCGATGCAAATAGAAGGGTGTTTAACGTGTATATATATGTAAATCTGTTAGTGGTATCGTAGCTCCCAAACGGATGAACCGATTTTGATTTAGTTTTTTTGGAAAACTGTACCTAGTTTAATTTATTGAAATTTAATTTGTAGAAAAAACACAACAAAATCATTTATTGTAAATTTATAAATTTCACGTCTGGTCCCAAACTACGGTTTAACCTTTTTTCGTTGGAAAGGTGAGTTAATCGAGAGTGTTCATTGCTATGATTCAAGAAAATCTGTTCAAACCAGCTCTTTTCTTGTTGATGAGGGATTGAGAGCAACTTCCATAGGTCTGATCGATTGGAAATTTGGTATCAGGTTTTTTAATGATAAATTTTACTTATCGTTAATATTGAATTTATGGTAAAAGTCCGGTAATGTCTGTATGCCTTGTCTATAAGTGGTTACATTGTCACTTTGCTAGACATAATATACAGACAGAGGGTTTATATATAAATTTAAAAGAAAACTAACCTAAACCTAGCCCAACCTATCTGAGTGTAATTTACGGTAAGCATTAACGCAGGTTGTAAAAAAAATGGACATTATATTGGGGTCAAACCAAATTTAGTTATAAATTATGTACCATGAAATTTGATTAATACGCCACTTATATAATTTTTAATAATTTTGCTCTTATTAATAATATTTTAATAGATGGGTGATAAATGGGATCTATTAGAAACTGTAACTCATGAAATAGCGCATAGTTGGACTGGTAACCTTGTTACCAATCGAAATTTCGAACATTTTTGGTTGAACGAAGGGTTCACTGTTTTCACGGAAAGAAAAATTACAGGAAGAATAAAGGGACGTGCAGTTCAAGATTTTGAATATTTAATGGGTCTTAAAACACTGCAAATAGTGGTAAGAAAATATTGTATGTATAAAGTTACTTTCTACTTTACATTCCCACAAACTAAAACAATAGTTTTGATTTCGAATCTGGTTTTTACCTCCCGCCTATCAATATATATTAGTGTTGTGACGAATAGCTGTTCAGCCGAATAATCGAATAACGAATATTCGGCGAAATTTTAAACGGATATTTGGCCGAATATTCGGCATTACCGAATAATACAGTTTGTATAATCTGAAAGCGTAATTGATAGTCCTCATTGTGGAGAGAGGTGTATTTATTCTGAAATGCTCATCCTATTTTCTGTTAATATAACTTCTTGTTTGATTTAATTATTTTAGTTTCAAAAAATTTACCGCAGAAAAATATATCTAGATATATTATTTATTTTAATTGTAGATACATTAATAATAACTAAACAAGTATATATCTTTTGTGTAAAATTTATTACCTATATATTTATATATTTCAACATAACAAAATAGTGTTGTACTTCACTTATTTCTTGTAACCGAATATTCGATATTAAAATATGCCGAATAGGCCGAATACCGAATAGTGAAAAAATAAGCCAAATACCGAATAATTATTCGGTTTCGATCCCATCTCTAATATATATATATATATATATATATATATATATATATATATATATATATACTTCTTAAAATTTATTTATAGACATACAAGAATAAGATTACAATTGGCATAAAGTAGACCTTACCACAAACTGGGAAGAAGTTAACTAATCTCTAAAAATTACTTGTGTTTATACCTATTTGATGCATCACTAAATGCATCATCTACCAACTGAATAAATAAGAAAATGAAATCAATGATTGTAATATCCAACTAGGTCTAAAAATTATTTAATTTCTTTATTTGTTTTCGGAATCGGGAATAGCATTATTTTTTTGTGGGTTGGTTTTATTCCGTCTTATGATATATTGTGTCCTAAATAAGCTACTTCTTTTAACAAAAATTCAGATTTATCCATTTTTATTTTTATGTTATAATTTTGGATAGTTCTAAAAATTTTGCGAATGTTTTCTGAATATTCCTGGACTATTATATCATCAAGGTAAACTAAGCAAATTTTATTTATATGTTCTCTAAGCACATAATTTATCATTCTTTAAAAAATCGCTAGTTTATTTTTTAGTCCGAGAGGCATTCTTAAAAATTCGAAATGTCCTTCATCTGTATTGAACGCGGTTTTAGCAATAGAGTCTGGATGCATTTTAATTTGGTGAAAACCAGATTTTAAATCACGGGTTGTATAATAAATATTTTTTCCTAACATATCTAATACTAATATATAGTTTTGCAATTAAGTTTTCCATAGTCTATTACCATACGATATTTGCGTTTTCCGGATGCGTGTATTTTCTTTGGAACCATCTAAACTGGAGATGACCAAGGCGGAAAAGAAGGTCTTATAATTTTGTCAACTAATAATTGATTTGCTTGATTTTTTATTTCGTCTTTTTAAACTTCGGGATAACGATAATTTTTACTATGGACGGGTGTTTCCTCATTTGTTTTAAATTCGTGTTCAATTACGTATGTGAAACTTAAAGGTTCATTTTCATTAGGGAATGTGTTTGAAAATTCACAAATTACTTTAAACAATTCTCTTCTCTCTTCAGAATTCAAATGATCTGAGGTTATTTTGAGTTCAATTTATTTGTTAACATGGCAAGAATTACTGTCCAAATAATTAAAATGTCTTGTTTGATTATTAATAGTAACTCTTCAAATTTTTTAAATTTAGAATCATACCTAATCTAATTAATATATCTGTTCCTATAAGTAAATTAAAATCTTTGTGGAAATCAAATATAAAACATTAAAAATTTTGTTTATTAAATTTGAAAGTTATATATTAATTTGCTTCAAATATTCCTTTGGCTGTAGTAAAACTTGTTTTTCTGGTAAAAATTTCTAATTTATATATTTTTTTACTAAATTTAGAGAAATTAAATTTACTGAACTACCTGAGTCTAATAAAAATATACAGCTATTTAATTTTATGTACAGAAACTTTGGGATAGACATAGTATTCATTATGTGTCCGGTTGTAGTTCTAAGTCTGTTTCTAAAAAATGATCTTGTTAAATATTTTGATATTCTTCGTCGTGTGTCTCGTATTCATTGTCATTAGTCTTTTCATATTCTGGTTTTATAATATCTTGTTCTTGATTTTATAATTCGTCACAAACAAATTTTTCAGAATTAGTTCCGTTTTATCTACTGAAAGAATTGTTATTTGGTCTTGTAGAAAATTTGGTACTTACAGACATTGGTATTGGCTTATTTAGTTTTGTATATTGAGCGTTAATAATATTCCTTCTTGGTGTATTTTTTTTTGTAGATTTGGGTTGGGTTTTATAGATTGCGAAGGAAAAGATTGTCTAGGGAATTCTGTACTGGTTTGATAATGTTATTTTAAATATTATTATAATTACTTCTAGACTTGAGGACGTTATAATCATTTATATGTAGAATGCCTAATTCTTTTAATTTTTTGGGCTTTCTGTTGGAAATATTTGATGCAAATGGTTCTTTTACTTTTTCAGATATATTCGTACAGAATTATTTCTTTAAATACAGTAATTAAATAATCTTCAGTGGGACATTGAAATTCAATTAAATCTTTTTTAATTCTTTAAATCTAGTTTTAATAGTTTTGAAATATTGATATGGGTCTCTGATATTTAAAGTTATAATTTAATGGAATAGTGTGGTATAATGTTTATATACTAAATATTGTGTTTTTAATGTTTCTTTAATTTTATATCTGTTTGTATTTGCAATAAATTCTCTTGTTTCACCGACTATATGTTTTAATATTCCATTTTTGGTTACGTGTTTTTCGTAATTAGTCAGTAGTATATATATATATATATATATATATATATATATAAGAGGTATTGTTCTTGGTTAAATTTCTCGTGTGAGTTTTCAACATATGAATACGAATCAAAGTCCCTAGAATACGATTTTACTATCTTTACCGTGATGTCTGTATGTCCATGAGTTTTCGTCAACGATAAATTCAATGCGGTACATGTAAAAAATTTAATATTTGGTATTTAAAACTTATATTCTATTATTTAAACTGTTTTCTCTACAAAATACCCCTAAGTACCATTTTTTCGCAAATTAAATTATTATTAAATATAAAGAATTTTCTACCGATCAGTATAATTATGTTTATAAATAATTTTTAGCTAAACATTAAAAATATATAAATTATAATAATTTTACATATCGTTTAGGCTAAGGAATTTGTATAAAAAGATGAGCTATTCATATGTTCAAAAAAGTAAATATGAAGTAATTTTATTGTAAAATTAAAATAGGTGAAAAAAAAATTTATTTTCATAGGTGAATCAAGGTAATTAACGCAAAAAATAGCTGTTTATTTTAGGTCATAAAATTTAATGCAGGAAATTTTAGGTACGAAATAAATTAAAAATATTCTGAAATACCATAACAAACTAATTTTAAAACTACAAATTAAATGTACTGAAATACTTGTATAAAATATATTACTACAGTGGCGGGAGGTAATGTGTTGGACACATCAGATTTTTTATTAAATTCCGGTAAATGTTTCGTTTTCGTTTTAGAAGCCGTTTTTGTAATAACATTTTTGATTTCGGTTTATCATTAACCATTATTTTTTTGCTTTTTTGCTCTGCAAAATATGTTATTCTGTTTTTGTTTTACAATAGATCAACAATATGGGTGAATCTAATCCCTTATCTAAACTCGTTATCGATTTAAGAGGCGTTCATGCTGATGCTGTAATAACGGAGGTTCCTTATCAGAAAGGATGTATTTTCCTACGTTATTTAGAAAACGTAGTAGGTGGTCCGGAGAAATTCGAACCGTTCTTCAAAAAATATCTTGATAAATACAAATACAAGGCAGTCGACACAGACGACTTCAAAAATACTTTTCTGACGTGGTTTAAAGATAATAAAGATGTTAAAAAAATTGACTGGAATCGTTGGCTGTATACACCTGGAATGCCTCCAATGATCCCTAACTACGATAAAACTCTTGCAAACCCCTGCATTGCTTTAAAGAATAAATGGGTAAATTGGAATGGAAATAACACGAGCATATTCAACCCAAAAGATTTGGAAAAAATGGAGGAAAAACAAATTTCCTACTTTCTGCAACTTATTCTTGAACATGATCCAATGCCGATTAACAAACTTGAAATGATGGAAAGGTTATATAAACTGAATTCTATTACCACTAATTCAATAAAAAAAATTTGGTATTTAATTGGATTAAAAGCTCATTGGTTGCCGAGTTTGGTTAATACGTACGAGCTATTACAACCTATTAATATTGGGGAACTTATGGACAGTTTGTATCAAGAGTTCTATGAATATTTATCCAAATAAATAAATAATACAACACTGTATATTAATAACTTGTTTACTCCTTTCCAAATATATTATTTCATTTTTTTTTTTCGATTATTTATAATAGCCATATTTCAAGGTGCGTGAAGTTAGCTAACTAAAATTAAATAAATATATTTTTATCTATGAAAAACATTAGTAAATCGTTTGTAAATATTTGTAACATATCAGAAATCATTTGCAACATTGTCAGTTACAAATTATTCAATAATAAAATTATGTTCGCTAACTTCACGATAAAAAAATATTGTGTACTAATTAAATTCATTAACAAATGTCCTTGAATTTTAAAATTTACACTTAATGGTCACAATCAGTAAGCCAGCTGTATAAAACATTTTTGAACGCATCTAAAATAAAGTTGTGAAATTATCTTGACATTTTGACATTGCTGAAAATTCAAGTATTAGAATGTATTATGCATTTAAAATCAATAAGAGTACATATTGTAAGACTAGATATTTCTTTTCTGTACAAATGATTATCAAAACGCGACTTCATTTTACTAAGAAATAATAAGAAAGCAACATTATCGTGTATCACAAGTTGTACAAATAAAACTACTGCAAGAAACAAAGTATTTGTTTTTATAGATTTTATTTCTATAATTTTACCTTCAATTATAACAGTGTAGTAAAGTCACATTTAAATAAGAATTCTAAAATACAGTCCAAAATTGATCATTCTCTGATTTGGAACAAGCCTTTACAAGCGCAGTTAGAAAAATATCACAAAGTTTCAAAAAAATCATTCTACATAATCTCGTCTGGAAATTGTCTTTTACATATTCAGAACATAGGCAAAGAAATTTTGTCTGAATCGAGTGCATAAAGTATTACACTTAACAACGAAATAGAAAGTACATTAAATAGGGCTGAAAGATTAAAGAAAGAATGAGTAGAAAGTAAAAGTCAAAAAAAAAAATAAAAACCGTAATAAAAACTTCATACGATACATAAATTCGCAATAATACTATATTTTCTGCAATGAACTCTTTCATTGTAGATGTATATATGTATGAATAGAATTTGATCGATACGGAGAAAATATGACAATGATTATTATAATGAAAATATTATTGATAAAAATCAATGGTTACAATTTTTATTGTAATCAAGCTATGCGTTATGGCTTGGAAACCGAAAGTGAAGCGAGATCAGTATTTCAACTAATTATATTATACATGAAATTGGACTTGTAGTGTTGTAATATTATCTAGCCAACCATACTTAGCATGTAGTTATGATTGTTTTATCAAAACAGTAAACGGATCTGAACATCAGGAAATAAAATGTCCTTATTCCTGTCAAAACAAATTTATTGTAGTCCACTTTCAGTGCACAAGCTTTATATTACCGTTTGTCGTTTCATTATTCGTAGAAAGAGATGAGAAGTTTTTATCTACATGATTGATATCAAAGATTCATGACTTTTATTAATAACTAATTTATTCATTTTGTTCTGAATAAGTTTTAATTGTATATTTATATCACCAACGCATGAAACAATGGATATAGTAATCGATATTTGTGCATAGTAATCAATTTTTAAGCATTTTGATCATATATTTCATAATATTATTTTCAAAAATAAACATTATAAAAGCTCTTTAGGTTTAATCTGGAGATTAAAGTTTTTTCCTTTTCACATCAAACTGGTGATTTGGAAATAAATAAAATAACACCAACGCCACCAGTCACTTTGGCATGTCCCAATATAATAGAACTATACCGTGTTTGGAATGTAATGAAAGGTCTCGGTGAAAGCTAATATGCAGATATAAAAAAACTGTTTCATGTCTATTGGCTTTTGTTATTTACATTGACAGCGCAGCTCTGGGAAATGCTCGAGAATTCGCTAGTACTATAATATTTTGTTTGATCCACTATCTATATATGTATTTTCTATCTATATTTGGATTCACCACTACGATCATGCATCGTTTGCCCAGCTCAAACTTCTAGACCATTTAAGTAATTGCTGTAATTTTTTTGTCAAGTTGTAGGGTCTAATGTGCCGGAGTGCCTTTTGGGAGTCTCATATTTTTACTGTGAGAGGTTTTTGTTTAAAAAATAAAACTGTGCAAAATTGGTACCTTAAAACAATAGATCCCAAAAGCCATGTCTAAATTTGAGAAGAATCATGGTTGTCATCCGTCAAATTTGACAATTGAATATAAAACTTTTATTTGATTTATTTTGAAAATGAAAAGAGATATTGAAAATTTAATAATATTTTAATACATTATAATAGTGAGCGAAATATATACAAATACACTGAATGTTAAGTGTGGTGTATTTAAAATATTTAATTTTATGACATCTGACGTTTGTCATCCGTTAGGCTATAATCAAAAAATTCCCTGCACAAGTTTTATATTTTCAAAGAGAAATATACAATATATAAAGTAAACTTTGTTTAAAAGAATATGTATAATACACTTTCTAGTGTAAATATATCATTTTAATTTTTCTGTGCTGCATTTAAATATGTATATTCATATCAGTTACAATTTTTAATTGGGTAAGTTACTCAAACAAAATTACATTTATAGAAAAGAAATAACATAAAATTACTGACAATAACACTATTGAAGTACATTGTACATAATAATATACGGCAAATCTTATTTACATTATTTAAGTAAGAAGTAAGCTTTAAATGACTTAGAATTCGATGAAAATAGTAACGTTTAATTCAAGAAGTCTGACAAATATAGTCTACTTTTTAATGGACATACTTTATATTACTTTAAATATTTCATCTAGTTTTTTCTGAATAAGTTTTAATTGTATATTTATGTTATCAACGCATGAAATAATGGGTATAGTGATCAACGTTTGTGCTTAGTAATCAATTTTCATGCATTTTGATCAAATATTCCATAACATTAATTTCAGTAATAAATATTATAAAAGCACTTTAGATTTACTCTAGAATTTCAAGTTACTGGTTTCTTGAAAGTAAATAAAACAACACTAGCGCTACTAGTTAGATTGGCATGTCACATTAAAATCAAAATATTATTATGTTCTTGTTAATAATGTTAATGTTAGTTAATATTTAATTGTTGAATAATTATATCGATTCCTTTCTTAGCAGATGGAATAAAATTCATAATTACTGCCATCTATGTTTTTTTTAAACTATTACAAATATAGATTTTCTCTGATATACATAGAAAAAAAATTTACAAAGACTGTTTTAAATGGTATAGTTAAACCTATAGAAATTATTGGTATATATTATTTAAAAATATAGATTTATTAATTTAAAAATAATATTGTATAGTAATTAAATTTATCAACAAAGTTGTGGTTATTTTTAATACAATAATTTTAAATTAAATAATAAAATAAAGTAAATCCAAGATGAAATTTGGAAATGAGCAACTCTTTTGGAACTTACAATTAACAAGAAATGAACAATAATAAATCAATACAGGAGAAATATAAATAGCAATGACTAGGCCTGAGTATTTTCTTCGATATATCGATTACTTTATCGAATAGTCGATATATCGAATAACGATATTTAAAAAAAATAAATATCGATATATCGATAATTCTATGTATCAATAAATCGATACTGCGACAATATCGATAATTCGATATATCGCATATTCAATAATTCGATATATCGTATATTCGATAATTCGATACATCGTACATTCGATAATTTGATATATCTTATAATCGATAATTCGATATATAGAATAATTATACAGTCTGTCCAGATTTCATCGGCCACCATTGGGATCTCGCAAACTATAAGAGCTACGACTTCGGTTAAATGGAAGTTATTGTGCGCATCTGAGGAGCGATTTTAACGGTGTCCTTGTTATCCCAAAACTCCCTATAGCTTATGAGAAAATGGCGGAAAATTGATTTTCATCTATTTCTTCTTTCTCAAATAAATCTGAAACAGTTGAATATCTAGAAAAATGTGTCAAGTAATAGTCCTCTATTTCGAAACGCATTTTTTGTTTTTGATAGTTGGTACTGGAAGATATTTACTTAAATTTTGAAACTTCAAAAATTTCAATACAATCTATAAATTTATTTTACTTATTAAATTTAATTTTATTTAATGAATACAATAATAATATGTATAAAGAACATTTTTTTCCATTATAACTGTACTTGTCACCTTGAATTAAGAAAATTATGTTCAAAAATGAAAAGACCTATAAGTATAATAAAATATATATATTTTTGCCTTTCAATTTTTTTATATATATATTTTTCGGAAAAAAATCAGCCTTGATTTTTCTGTACAATCTAAAACTTTAAATTACGAGATATTATCTACGATATTTTGATCAATTAACAAAATACTTAAGGAAATATAATATCTATTATAGTCAACTTTGACCGCGATGCAGATGTTGCTTTGAGCGACCTAATAACGGACGTACTCAATATATGCTCTATGCTAGACAGCAGATATTGTGATTTTTGGTTTTCATTCGTTCCAAACGTTATCTACTTCGCGGTCGAAATAGTAATTCGATATATCGATAATCTAATGTAGGTATCGAATACTTGATATATCGATAACTAAATATATCGATAATATGATATATCGATAATTCAAACTATCGATAATTCGATATATCGGTAATTCAAAATATCGATAATTCGTTATATCGATAATCCAATAAATCGTTATATTCGATATATAAATTTTTCGATAAATCGAATATATCGATATTTTTTTAATATCGACTTTTTCGATATTTTTTTCAATATCGCCCACCCCTAGCAATGACAGTGATTTCCAAAGAATAGTGGAGTACGAACAGATATGCCAGCGAAAGCTCAAATAGATAAATAATTAATTTTGTTTGTTCTCCGGGACAGTGAGTTTTTAAAAAAAATTAAAATCACAACGGGTCTAATCTACGTTCTTTATTCGTGTTAGAAGTACAAAAGACAAAATACATAACATGTACTGGCTGTTTTATAATATTCGTTATCTCTACAAGGAGGTTTCATGTTCATGTTGATAGTAGGCAGATTGTGTTTCTTAACTCCTCCGGCCTTAGATGAGAACTATGGGGTTTTAGCCACAAAGTTCGATGAAAATGACATATTTGGGGGTGCGGACGTTGAAGCCTCGATGTTCCTTGGCTTTAGTATTCTGGACTTCCTTCTTTTATTAACAAAATGTAGTATTATACATACAAAGCAAATAATTATGAAACAATACAAAACAATGGTAAAAATACTTATTCTATTATAATAAATGGGTTCATTATTTATTTCTTTTAGATTGTTCTTATGTTTACTAATAAGGGACAATATGTGATCTGTGTCATCTAGGTTTACAGAATCTAACTTAAATGTTTTAAAATTAAAAATGTCACTAAAATTGTTCGAAAGGGGTATATTGGGTAAATTAATGTTTTTGAAATTTGTTTTTTGGGACTGATATATTTTGAGCACGGAATCTTTCACTTTCACTTCACATTCACTATTTAGTTCAAGGAGGTAGCTGCCAAATAGAGGGATGTTGTCGACGTTTTTGCCGCATCTTTGGGTGGCTACGATGCTGTTCGGGGCGATGATGATCCATTGATGTCCTTCGATTTTTCGGATGGTGGTGTTTGGAATATTGACGGCTATTTGTTTGCAATTAGTGGAATTTTTTATGTAATTCAATAGTTGAACTTCGCATGGGGTGTCGGCATTTATTGTTGCTGTATGCGCCTCATAACACAGGAACTCTTCTGGGATAATTTCCTGGCATTTGGTCTCGAAGAATGCGTAAGCATGCTCATTGGAAGCAAGGAATTTATTTCGGGGTATAATGGTTTTAAATATATTCTGATGTGGAGTTGGTAAAGGATATAGATGATAATAGGTGAAGCTTTCAGTTTCGACTATTGGAATTTCGATTAAAAATGTAATTTGATTATTTTTACTAAAACTTTTGATTTCAATATTTTTTTCGAATAAAAGAAGGTTTTCTAAAGATGGTTCAAATGGAAATTTATTGTCGTTTATAAGTTTATTTATTTGGATAATTTCAGATAGTAAATCCTTTGGTTCAATGATTGAATTATGAAAGGTGTTAAGTTTCGAAAAGGAAATAGCCACTTCAATTTTTTCTAATAAATCGTAAATAATTTGTAGGCTTGTTATGTATTGAGTAAGGACGGTTTGGAGGAAAAAGCAATTAGCTGTTTCAACTCTTTTTATGTATGTACTATTTATGAATTTTTCTAATTCGTTAATTTTGGAATTAAGAGATTGTTGATTTTTTGAAAGAATTTTTACATTGTTGTCAAATTTTGATATTGAGGTTTGTAAGATAGTTATTTGATCATCCATTATAGTTTTAAATTTATTTTGATTATTTGTCAGCCTTGCTATAGCTTTATCGTATTTTTCAGCATCGTTTTGATCGAGATTGCCAGTTATGGCTTTTATTACGGATCCGAGACCATCGATTATACCTCTCTTTTTTCTATGGGATAATGGGTTAAGTTGTTGAATTTGTAATGACACTTTATCTTCCAAAATTGTTGTAATCTGATAATTTTCTTTATTTTGTTTTGAGGTTTGAACTTCATGTTTTATTTTTGAGAAGGAATTACGTAAGTTATTATACTCATTTATGATATCTGTAATATCGTAAATTTGTACGAAAGTCCATTGATCTGTTTTAATCTGAGCATGTCCAAGTTTTAATGGTAACAGTCCAGGGTTGTTGTTCAGGTTGTGGAATTTTGGAATTTCGAGAGTTGTGGTGGTGATGATGAGGATAAGGGATCTGAAACAGGTGGTTGTCTCAGTTCTTTTATATGTATAATTTCAACCTTATTCTTTTTCTTTTCATTGCAAATTTCAACTTTATAATTGTTCAAAAGTTTAGTTATTTTAAATGGTCCTAAAAATTTCAATGACTTTTTACTTCTATTTAAAGGATTTTGTTTATAAACGGTTTGTCCTATTTTAAAAGCGTAATTTGTATCACCGTGGGTGTTATGTTTCGTTATTATCTTCTTTTTATCGGAATGTAGTTTATCAGAGACTTCTTGATAAACATGTTTTAATTTGTCTTTATGATTCTGAATGTAATCGTTGTAAAAGGAATTGGGAAGGAATATTTCGTTTGGATTTCTGGAATTTGTATGTCCGAATGCTAATTCAAAGGGGGTGTAATTTGTAGCGCTGTGAATAGAGTTATTGTAACCAATTATTGCATATTGAATTTGATCAGTGTTATCGTATGGATACATTTCTTTTAGAATTCTTAGATGTTTAATTATTGTTGAATGAAATCGTTCTACAATGGAATTTGATTCGTGATGTAAAGGGGTGGTAAAATGGACATTAATTTTATGCAATTTTAAAAGTTCTTTGGTTGTGTTGTTATTGAACTCTTTACCGTTATCCAAAATTAAATTTTCGGGTATGCCAAATGAAGCAAAATATTTTATTGAAGCATTACTAGTATGAATAGCAATTTTTCCTTCTATGAAAATAGCTTGTGCGAATTTTGTAAAGGCATCTACAAGAGTAAGATAATTTTTATTATCAAACATAAAGATATCTATGTGTATTATCTGAAAAGGTCGTGAGGCTGTTTCAGTAAGCATGAGCGGGACATATGGTTTTTTCCTAGCATATTTCGCTCTTTGACAAATCTCAAATGCGTTTATAAAATTTCTTATTGTTGTTTTCATATGTTTCCAATAATAATTTCTTTTAAGATATTCGAAAGTTTCATTAATGCCTCTATGGTTAGTACTACCTTCGTGATGGTTTTTTATAAGCAAAATTTGTTCTTCTTTGCCAGTTACAGTGTTAATAATTTTAGTGCATTTAATTAATTTCGGACCTTTAATTGAAAAGTTTGTCAGTGTGAAAATAAAGATGATAAATATTTTTTGAGTCAGTATAGTCCCTTAAGAATTCAAATATAAATTGGTGATTATTTTGTTCCGGTAATTTGATTTTAATATTTTTTTGATGTTCGTAATTGTTATGTGTTATATATAAGGTTAAGGTTTGTTATATATATGAGGAAAAACGTGGATCTGATTCGTTTTGTTATTTATAATTTCGTCTAATATTGTTATACCGGTGTTTGTATTGTCATTCTCAGTGGAGTGTTGTGTAATAGATTCAGAGTCTGTGTCTACGCCTATGTCTTCGTTATCAATATTTTGTTGAGGATTAGTATTTTTAGTGTTTGGAGATTTGATTTGGATGTTGGATAAGATTTTGATTTTTGGTTTAGTCGGTTTACTAGTGGAAGGTTGGGGATGCAATTCATTTTTGTCGGGTGTAAAATTTTCAGCAAGGTTTCTAAAATATTCGATAATGTCGTTATTAATTTCGCCGGGATTATTAATTGTGGATTCTGTTTCAATGGCATTTAATTTTATTCTAGAAAGACAGTCTGCGTTGGTGTTAAATTTTCCTTTTTTGTATTGTATGTCATAGTCGTATTCTTCTAATTTTAATCGCCATCACCCGGCTGAATCTTCATAGGGCACCATGAAACTAGATTTCTAGTTTCCATCGAAATTTTTAGATGGCGTTACATGTACCGTTCGGAAGTTTATATTTTATACTGAAAATGATAGATGGTACTGGATGTGCCTACAGTATGTTTACT
The DNA here is from genome assembly GCA_035578165.1 of Stenolophus ochropezus. Taxonomy (NCBI): domain Eukaryota; kingdom Metazoa; phylum Arthropoda; class Insecta; order Coleoptera; family Carabidae; genus Stenolophus; species Stenolophus ochropezus. The sequence goes on from JAQOWZ010000020.1 coordinate 15,981,977, forward strand.
TTTGAACTGAGAGCGCTTTTTTATATGTCTGTCATGTGTTTCAAAATGGTTTCAAATTTATTGTACATTTATTGCTGCAATTGTGTAAATTGTGTAAACCAGCAGCAGTTAGTTTTATGGAGCCTGAGTGAATTAGTGAAATGAGTTCTATTTCAGACGCACACCATCAACTTGTGCTTCGTAATGGTACGTCATTTTATAAAAATGGTAAACTTAAAACTGAATACCAAGGATTCCAGACCTAATGAAATTGTTGACACTTTTCTTAGATCTGCGATGCCATGATTATTCATTTTGCATTACAATTTTTTTGAAATGACGTACTAACATAACCTCCTATTCCATCCTTCATCCTTCATCCTTTCACCTTTTATCCATTTATATTATATTATATTATTATATTTTGTAATGTAAATAGTAGCATAATAAATTTGTAATTATTTATAGAATTATACAATTTTAATTTTAAATCATATTCAAAATAAAATATTTAATAAAGTAGAACCCCTCCTTACCCCAGGCAGTCATTTAGTTACCATCGAAATTCAGAGATGGCGTAATAGTGGAAACTTGGGATCACGCTTTAGTACGTATGATTCCTGTCTTGTCAGTAACTTAGTCTATGATCGCCATCTAACAAGTTTGGAATTTGGTTCTTTAAATAGCCAAGTAAGAGGACGGTGGTCAGTCATTATTGTGAACTTTCTACCATAAAGATACGGACGGAAATGCTTACAAGCCCAAACTATCGCTAATAGTTCTTTTTCGATAGCGGAGTAGCGTGTCTCGGTATTATTTAAAGTTCTAGATGCGTAAGCTATAGGTTTGTCACGTGAAATTTCGCCTTGCGAAAGAACGGCACCTATCGCGAAATCGCTGGCGTCTGTCGTTAGTACAAAAGGTGTGTCAAAATCAGGGTACTGTAATATGGGATAGTTTGTAAGTAGTTCTTTACATGTATTAAAACTGTCTATGAATTCTTTGTCGTGAATAATTTTGTCGTCTTTTTTCAAACATTTGGTCATGGGTTTCGTTATTTTTGCAAAGTCTTTGATGAAACGTCTATAGTAACCTAGTAATCCTAAAAAACTTTTAATTTCTTTTGGTGTTCGAGGTATGGGGAAATTTTTGATTGCCGAAATTTTATCTGGGTTAGGTTTTACACCATCTTAGGTAATTATATGTCCTAAATATTGAACGGTTTTTTGAAGAAATTCGCTTTTGTCAAGTTGAATTTTGAAGTTACTGATTCGTAAACTATTAAATACTGATTTTAGTCTTTCAACATGCTCCTGAAGGGATGAACTAAAAATAATGATATCATCGAGATATACTAAACATGTCTCGTGCTGAAGGCCGCGAAGAACATTGTCCATAACTCGTTGAAAGGTTGATGGGGCGTTTTTTAAACCAAATGGCATGCGTTTAAATTCATAATGCCCGCCTTCTACAGAAAATGCAGTGTTTTGAATATCATTAGGATCTACTTCTATCTGATGGAAGCCGCTAGCTAGGTCTAGAGTCGAAAAGTAGGTTGCTTTGCCAAGTTTGTCTAGTATGTCAGAAATGTTTGGTAATGGGTACTTGTCGTCAATGGTTTGTTCGTTCAATTTTCGGTAGTCTATAACTACGCGCCACTTCTTCTTACCAGAAGCGTCGAGTTTCTTCGGCACTATCCAGATAGGACTGGACCAAGGGGATACGCTGTCTTGAATTATACCTTGCTCAAGCATTTTATTAATTTGAGACTTGACTTCGTTTTTATGAATTTCGGGGAATCGATATGATTTTACATGAATTGGTGTATCGTCTTTCAATTTAATTTTGTGTGTTATTTCGTTCGAAAAACTCAAAGGTGTTTTCTCGCAATAAAATATATCTCTATCTTCGAAACATAATTTTCTAATTGCTTCTTTTTCTTCTTTATTACAATGATCTATTCTAATATTTTTCAAATTTTGTTTTAAAAGATTATCGTATTCTATATCGGATTCTTCATCAATTTCCATTTTTTCAACAAAATTAATTTCGATAGGGTCTAAAGGTTCAATTTCTAATGGTTCTAATATGTTTATCTGAACAGGGTTCTCGTTAATATTTGTTAATGTAGTTATAGCAAAATTGTGTAAAACGTTTACAACTGCTTTTGGCATTTGTACGCCATTTTCAAAATTTGTATGATTTAAAATTCCTATACCGTTTCTCATTTTAACAGGTAATTTTACTACAACTGACGTTCGAGGTGGTACAATAATGGAATGTAAAAGGGCTGAATTATTATGGACTTTTGTTTCGTTGTCGGGATTGAAAATTATGGGTATAACGGCGTATGGTGTTGTTAGTTGTTTGTTTGTAACATTTACATTTGCGTTTAATTGTCTTAAAAGATCAACACCGATGAGGCCATCGCATTTGTTACTGAATTTAAACAAATAGAATTTATGAGTTTCAGGAATATTAAAAATTTCGAAAATAGGGATTTCTGCAACTTCATTGTGGTATGATACATTATGTGCTGTTTGAATATTAAAATTTTAATTATAAATTTAATTTGGATAAAATGTGTATGCTAATTCCGGATTTATTAAACTTTTAGTGCTACCAGTATCTATCAAAAAATTGGCATTTAATACGGGTATATATATGTGTGGCAAATTTGCTTTTATTGTGTTTAATTGTACTACGTCTGATTGTTGGCATTGTTGGTCATAGGAAAATTTACATTTGATTCAGCATTGTTGATAACGGGTTCTTCATACGTGATGTTATCATCATTGTTGTAATAGGAATCGGCGTAAGTTAAAGTGTGTGAATAGTCATAATACGTGTCATATTCATAGTCTACGGGATTGTTCTCATAGGTTTCATATTAGGTGTTATAGGATATGTCTTGAGAAGTTTGGGGTGATTGTTCGGTGTCAGACTAGATATTCTGATTAAATAATTGGGTTGATGTGAATGTTTTTTGAGGGTTACTTCTTCTGGAATGGATTGATGAGGTGTCCATCGGTTCGGGTTTAAATGGTTGGGGTTGATTTGGACGTGTAAAATTTTGTTGGAAATTAGGACGGAAGGTATTTTGTTGTATATTTGGGCGTGAGAAATTTTGTGGGAAATTTACTGGTCTCTGGATATGTTGAAATGTAGGTGGACGCATTTAGATTTGTGGTTGTCTTTGTGCATAATGCACGGGTCTATAAATGGGTTGAGTAGTATTTTGGAAAGGATTCATTTTTGGAGGTAAATGCAATGTAGGACGTTGTTGAGAGATTTGGTAATTTGGTGTAGGAATTGGATTTGGTCGGTATTGGTAATTTTGGCTATAATTGGACGTTATTTGTTGTCTGGCTGGTAAAATTCTATGATCGGGTTTAAAATTTGATTGTGAGTTTATTGAACTTTGCCTCTGTGTAGAATAGAGGAAATTTTCTTCTTCAATAACTAAACTCATCGCTTTCTCTAAACTGTCAGGGTTCCGTAATCTGATGTTTGTTTGTATGTTATTTGGTAAGCCGCGAATAAATGTTTTTAATACTAAATCATTATAATTTTCTTGTTTTATCTCTCTTTCTTCAGCAGTAATTTCGAAACTATTTAATTTAGACATAATTAAGCTACGTGAATCTTGACATCTCATACCAAAATTATAGGGTGGTTCATTTTTATTTGGACGAAGCGATATCAAATCCTGAACTAGACAATCAATGTTTCTTTGATCTCCAAAACTTAATCTTAGAGCATTTTTTACTTCCTCCCATGTACTGAGTTCTGTACGGGATCCAATTAAAATAAGAGCTCTGACTGTTAATTTTCCTAATATAGCTCTTACAAGGAAATAGTTTAATGTTATATTTGTATGAGTTCCAAAAGTATTAATTAAATTTTGACAAGAATCAAGAAATATATTTAATGTGTGGGGATTGCCTTCATAATGTGGAATCGAATCTACATACAATCTTAAGAGTTGGTAATTGACTGGAGCTGTTATTTGGGGTTGAGCTTGGGTAAGTGGTGGTGACATTTCTGTATCTGTGTCTCCCAAATTAAATTGAGTTAGTATTTCAGATAAATTAAGGATGTCGTTATTAGACATAAATATTTCGGTTGTGGCTTATTTTAAATTATTTTTATTCTAGTTGAAACTGTTGCTAAGATATGTGGGAATAGTTTTGTATAGGATATGAGCTTTGTTTGTACTTACATAAATATTTCTATTTTCATTCTTCTTAACCTAATGCCTATAGGTTTGGACGATTTTTGTTCCTCTCCCAGGTCTTCCTAGTTTAGGGTCTGGCTACGGCGATGCTGTCCTTCACCAGGTCTCAAGACTCGTCTCCCGATTTCGGCTGCTGGGCTCGTGGTAAACCGATATACGCTCGATTTTCACTCCAGTACCGAAATGTGATACTCGATTAACTGTTGAGACAGAAATTACCCGTTCGATACGAATAATTTCTAGTATCCTACCGACTGCGCCAATTTTGTTTGTTCTCCGGGAAAGTGAGTTTTTAAAAAGAATTAAAATTACAACGGGTCTAATCTACGTTCTTTATTCGTGTTAGAAGTACAAAAGACAAGATACATAACATGTACAGGCTGTTTTATAATATTCGTTATCACTACAAGGAGGTTTCATGTTCATGTTGATAGTAGGCAGATTGTGTTTCTCAACTAATTAAATGGAGTTTTATAATAAAATGAAAAATATAATAAATAAAAATAATAAAGAAATACAGAGAAGAAATTTAAATCTGGAATTTGAACAAGGCGCGTTATATGACAGCGCACATGTGTGTTGTTACCCCTAACCCTATCGCACATTCAGTCATAAGGCTATTTATTAAAATTGCTGTCAAAACATGTTCGATATAAACAGGTGTATTACTTTAATTATGTAATCTGTAAACAATATATCGGGAATGTGTAATTTTTAAAGTTCATGTAAAGGTAAGATATAATTTATTTAATTTGAACCTATAATTTCTTAACATTGAAGTCTAGGCTGATCAGCTATGGTGCGAAACCACGAGTTCCCATATAAAAATAGCCCTAGTTATGGATAATAAGCCGAGAATGAAGAGATTTAATCTGCAACCTTTTTTGGATATTGCCATTTTGAAATAAGCCATCGACTTTCTTATGCTACTCAACTTTGTATATTTATATTTATTATAAAAAAGGTAAATTTGATTTACATCAGATCTAATAATATTTGGAATTTATTTTTAATTTTATTATTGTATTCATACAAAATTATGCTACAATAAAATCTTATTTAAAATTGTACTCATTTTAATTACCGACAACGATGACCGGTCAATGAGTAATAGATATTACCGATAATATTTAAAAATTTAATTTGATCATATCACACTATGTAAACAATATTTGTTTACTTTATTGATGCTTTATTGCCTTTTCACCTTTGTATGTGAAGCAGTATTACTTACTGTGATTCTTTGCAATAATTTCCATTGTGCGACTATAAAAATTGATTTACTGATATCCTATTCTGCTGCAATTTGAAAAATCTATAAAAATCCCGTTAATTGTTCTACCAGACAAATCTAAGGTGAAATTTTTTTTTAATAATTTTATTTAATTACTTTGATTATGCTTTGTGTCAAATGCCTGTCGAATAATTATTTTAGCATTACGAAAGTAAATTAGAATGCATACTCAGTAATGGTCAATGTATGATGTCATAATGTGTACTTAATTATATTTTTAATGTAGGTACAGAAATTGACTGCAGTGGACAAAAGAGTACGACATATTTTCGTTTGAAAAGAAAAGAAATCAATCCAGTTCTAATCAGTGAAGTAACCTGTTGAAACTGTTGGTAATTATAATACTGATACAAAAACGCACTCAAAAGAAGAGTAAGTTTTTTAAATCTTATTGTTACAACAAATACATACATATATATACCAAAATGCCAAATAAGAATAGAGTCAGCAGCTTTAAGCGTAAACAAAAGCATCAAAAAGATGTAGCAAATAAAAATAATATTAACTATACGAAAATAATAATATAATAAACAAAGTAGATACCCAACGAAATTTAGACAAAAAGACTCAGGTTACACCAAATAGTACCAATGGATCGTCAATTATATTAGATAATAAATTTCATAAAATACATATAGTAGAAAAGACGAGATTAAATAATTTAAATTTAGGAAATAAGCCGATAGGCAATCAAATTCTATTGATAGACCGAGATGTTAACACATTAATAAATCCTGCGGGATATTTAGAAGATATACATATCGATTATTATTTCTCATGAGTGCGGTCCATGACTGAGTTCAATCCTCAGCCTATGATTTATTTGAATTCTTCAAACCAGATAGTACCAATTAGACAGAGAACTAAACATCTACAAATTTTATTCGTATCAGGTGCGAATATTAGTAGTGACGGTCATTGGCTAACAGCGTACCATGATGGTACTGAAATAATAATTTATGATAGCATGAATTCAAAATGTTCAAATGTTGATGTAGGTTTATATTTAGAAAGATTGTTTCCATACAGACCGTCAGTTAGATTTGTACAAGTTCAGCAGCAAACTAATAGTTACGATTGTGAGTTATTTGCCATTGCGTTTTTCACAAGTATATTATTTAACCGTAATTCGGAGCATGAAAATTAGTGGACTTCGGTCACATGTTTTACAAATGTTTCGTACACGTAATTTAACAGTTTTTGCAGTAAATCGTCAGAAAATTTTAAGGGAAAATTATTTTAAACGGAAAGCAAATAAAATAGGAAGAATGAGCTAAACGTCTAAAATCAAATTACGAATATAAACCAAAATACGTGGTTATTGAAAAATCTAAAAAAAAATCTTATAGAGAAGCAGAATGAAATTAGTTTAAATAATCTTGTAAATGAAACATTAAAACAAAAAAATAATAGCTTACAAAAACTTAAAAGAAATTTTAATAATTACATTCTTAATGAAACTACCGTAAAAAAGAAAATAGGTTACAAAGACTAAAAACAAATTTTCATAATTACGTACAACATGAAACAGTAGAACAAAAGGAACATAAGTTAGAATGAATGAAAACAAATTTTAATAATTACATGCAAAATGAAACTACTGAACAAAAAGAATATCGGTTAGAAAGACTCAAAACATATTTGAATAATTATTAACAAAATGAGACTGAACATCAGGAAAGTAGATTAGTAAGACTTAAACTTAATTTAAATAATTATAGAAACAAAGAAAATCCTGAACAAAGAATAGGTTACAAAAGTTAAAATTCAATTTTAAAGAGTACATTAACAATGAAACTCCTGAACAAAAACAAAAACGTTTAGAAAAGTATAGAGATAATTTTAATAATTTGGTTGAAACGGAAATTGCAGAACAGAAACAAGAACGATTAACAAAAAATTATAATTATATGTTAGCTAGAAAAGGATTAGGAGTTCAAATTGAGCCCCACTCCTTGGGGTCAATGAATGTTTTATATTCATATTGTTCATCTTTTAATTATTTATATGAAAAAACCGTCAGATGGCAAATTCACTTACTGCTGTCGAAAAGCAAAATTAAACGCAGACCAATTAAACGAGTTCCCTCAAAAATCTAATGTTAGGTAAAGACTCAGACAGAAAAAAATGTTAGACAATACAATAACGCGCTAGCATTCGCATCGTTTAGCGCTAAAATATCTGCGCCTCCAGGCAAGGGGCCTTACTGTTTCTACATTTCCGGTGAAATTTACCATGATTTTGCCACCTTAATGTAGCCTGAACAAAATGAAATAGAAAACTATGCCCTATTATATATAATCAATTTAAATGAAGCGTTAGAGAAGCGAATGAACATTGGATATAATACAAATTGTAAACCAAGTATCATGGGGCAATTAGATGTAATACTTAGGGAGGTTAATCCGTATTGTCAGGCGTATATGATGTTGAAAGATGTAGAGCAGAGGGAAATAGCCAAACCTAACCAAGCAAATCAGTCGGTACCAGAAATAAATTTGTGGATTGTAAATGACAGAAAAAAGATAAACGTAGGTACAATATCCCCAAATGTAATAAGGTGGCAGTTGTTTTTACATCCAATGACGGTGAGCCACAAATAGATAGAGACATTTGTGTACACCCAAAAGTTGGCGGTTTAGTTTGAATAAATCAGTTTAGTAAAACTGCGATCTAATGTCCTATCCATTACTTTTTCCTCGAGACGAATGTGGTTTGAACATGAATTTAAAGCAACCCATGTTTAGAAGCTGGTAAACTATAACAACAATACATTGTAGATGCTTATGTTAAAGTCGAAGCCGAAAGATTAACGTACATTGGATTAAATCAGCCTACCCTTAGAGTAGAGTTATATAGCAAGTTGATGGACCACATTAATAATTTGGCAGACAGTGAAGACAGAGAAGCAGGCACTATGATTATTTTACCGTCAATATTCCAAGGTGGCAGTCGATTCATGCTGAAAATATTTCAAAATGCCATGTCCATTGTTAGAGAATTTGGCCGACCTGATCTATTTATAACAGTGACGTGTAACCCGAAATGGCCAAAAATAGTAGAACAGTTGCACGAGGGTCAAACCTCAGCAGACCGGCCAGGCATAACGGCGAGAGATTTTAACGGAAAAATAAAAAATATGTTGCATGAATTTTTAGGCAATGGTATTTTTGGAAAAGTTGAGGTATTTATATATGTACTTGAATTCCAAAAACGCGGTCTTCCTCACATGCATTTATTATTAACTTTAGATAGTGCAAGTAAAATTCGTAACAAAGATAACATTGACGAAATAGACAGTGCAGATATTCCGGACGAGGACGCAGAACCAGAATTATACCTATTAGTTTGCTTACATATGATTTACGGTTCGTGCGGTACTCTAAACAAAAGTTCGCTGTGCATGAACGAAAACAAATGCTAAAAAATGTTACCCAAATATTTTAGGAATGAAACACATGAAAACATTGACGGCTATCCCCTGTATAAAAGGTTAAATAATAATGCAAAAATGTACATTCTTTGGAAAAATAGTTTAGTTAAATACACGGTAGACAATAAGTGGATAGTTCCGTACAATCCGTATTTGTTAAAAAAGTATAGAACCCAAATAAATGTTGAAATATGCGCATCAGTAAAAAGTGTAAAATATATCTGTGATAATTTGTGCAAGGGCCATGATTGCGCGAGCGTTAAATTAGGGCAGCTTGATAAAAATAAAGTCATTCAGTGGGATGAAATAAACGGTCATTTAGATGCTAGATACTTTTCTGCTCCAGAATGTTTCTGGAGGTTGTTAGAATATCCATTGCATGACAAGTCTCATACAATAATGGAATTAGCTGTTCATTTAAAAAATCAACAGGCGGTATTTTTCACTAACGGTCAGGAAACGAAAGCAGTTGAACGAGCAGTGAAAAAATAACAACATTAACAGCTTGGTTCCTACTCAATGAAATAGATGTTAATGCCCGGCAATATGTTTACAAGGAAGTTCCTAAATATTATGTATTTGCTAATAATGCATGGAAAGCTAGACAACGTGAGAAAAAGCCACCTATCGGCCGAATGATTTCTGTTAGCCCCAGAGATATTGAAATATTTCATTTAAGATTAATTTAAGTGCATGTAAAAGGTATCACAAGCGTCGAAGACTTGCGTACCGTCGACGGAAAGTTATATAATACATATCAAGAAGCTGCCTGTGCATTAGATCTAGCTAATTATAAATATTGCGAAAATTGTTTAGACGAGGCTGTGTTAAGTAAATTTTCCAAACTATTGCGTGAATTATTTGCTTATTTGATTTGCTTCCACACATCAACCAATGCAATAGGTTTATGGGAAAAATTAAAACATTATTTAATGAAACATTATTTACTTCACAATTGTGAAAAAGTTGCACAAAGTAAATGTTTAAAAAAAATACAGGAAAAACTAGAAAATATTGATGATATAGATAACGAAAATAATTCTTTTGATGTAGCAGCTGGAAAGTTAGAAGGAGAACAAAATGTAGTTTTATTTAAATGAGATCAAACAGAAATTTTAAACAACATATTAAATGCCGTAAATGATAATAATTTGTAACTATTTTAAGGGGCCTAAATCAGAAATTTATAGCTGTGGCGTGGACTGGAATAGCAGCTACTTTGTTAAAAGATGGTCAAGCAGTTCACTCAGTATTTAAATTACCAGTGCCTGTAAATGACGGATGTGTATATAGAGCAAAATCAAATAACAACGCCGGTAAATTAATTTAAACAAGTGTAATAATCTATGATGTGTTAAAAATGATACCTAAACACGCACTCAATGCAATAAATTTACTATTACAAGATTTGATGGATAATACAATACCATTTGGGGGAAAGTTATAGTTTTAGGTGTGATTTTAGACAGTGCTTGTCAATAGTCAATTACACAAACCATCGAACTGTAATAATTGAAACATCTGTTGTAAAAAGTCATTTATGGCCACTTTTTAAGAAATTTTCATTAAAACAAAATACGCGTGTAAATAAAGACGAGAAAGAATTTTCGGAATATTTATTGAAAATAGGTAACGGTGAAAATGAAAGATAAAATTGCCAGATTCCAAACTTATAAAAATTCAAAAGAAGAATTTACACGAAATGTAGTGTTTAAAGTAATTTTAAACTATATAAGTAGAAAAAATTGAATAATAAAACACTCGCTGTTATTTCACAAAAAATAAAAGTTGAAACTTTATTGCAATTTCGGCGATAAGGCCATCATTAGAAGTCAGACTTGTGATGATGGCCTTATCGCCGAAATTGCAATAAAGTTTCAACTTTTATTTTTTGTGAAATAACAGCGAGTGTTTTATTATTCAATTTTTTCATGATGTTTCACCGAGAATCTACAGCTTCGTCAATTAAATCTATATAAGTAGAAGTCACTGAAAACAATTGACATATTTTAAAGATGATTACGAACGAAATATTTATATTGTCGAAATTGTATTATAATTAATTTAAAAACTATCAAGCAAAATATTAAATGTTAAAAGTAAAAGATATTAAAATCATGAAAAAATTAAAACACCAAATTTAAAATAACATTTTAATCAGTAAACAAATTATATAACAAAAAAAATGTCATGAAGTACATGTTTATAAAAATTAAATCAAAATTTCAAAATCAAATATGAGAAAGTAAAAAAGATCAATTTAAAGGATGAAGCATATGGAAACAATATTTATAATTTTTAAACATAATTAAAAAATATGTAATAAGATAAAAAGGAATAATATGAATTTGAGATATAAATTAAAAACGTTTAATATAATAAAAAAGCTATTATGATACAATATATTTAATATACAGGGTGTGCAAAGAACCGCGGAACATAGAGGGCTTTAACATGGGATTTCAAAAAATTGCGGATTCTCTCTTCTGATATATTTAAAAGAAAACTCAAATACTTTAAAGTTGTTCAAAATTAAATTTTACATTAGATAAGATCATAACTGACAGATAGATATGTTCTTTTATTTCCAGGAGTATCTGTTTTTTAACAGTGTAAGTGTTAATAAATATTGTACTGCAGATTTACTGTTGTATCAATTATGATTTTATCTAATGTACAATTTAATTTTGAACAAGTTTGTACTGTTGTAGTTTTGTTCTAAATATATAAGGAGAGGGAGTAGACGCAATTTTTTTAATTCTCATGTTAAAGTTATGTTCCGCGTTTCGTTCCACACACTGTATGTAATTAATATATAAATGAAAGACCATTCCAACATGAAATGTGGTTTGTAAAATATTGTAAAGATAAAAAATAATAAAAAAGAACTTAAGTCTGATAAAACCATTGCTCCTTTTACAAATTTACGGACCTTGCCAAAATGAAAATACAATAAATATAATTATAAAAAATTCAATAAAATAAAATTAATAATTAGGAATGAATTAGGTAAAAAAATACTAACTAATAATATGTATTGGTTTAGTATTAGAAATTTTTTGTATAACGTCTAATATCCTGGTTTATTGTATGAGTGTTACCAACATTTTTTAAATATATATATATATATATATATATATATATATATATATATATATATATATATATATATATATATATATTAAATATTATATACTGATAAAAAGGTCCCTACATCTGAGGGTTAAACAGGAAACCTATTTTGTATGTACATATTTAAAAAATAATTTATTTGTCTTATTTTAAAAGAGAAAAAAATAAAATTATATTCACTATTTTAATTTTCCTTCTACGTGGTAGAAGATTGGTTAAGGAATATTCTTTTATTACATTACTGCAATTATTAGATTGCATTAATATTTTTCTTCGATAATAAAAATTTTAATGGCATTTAAACTATACCGCTGTTATACGAAAACTATCTAATATAAGGCTTAAGTTCAAACATACTGAATCTCTATATAAAAATTATTAAAAATGTGATGTTAAACAAAAGTGTATAATAAATCGCAACATTTAAGCAAGCCAGTCTATCATCTAAAATCTCATGCAACAGAGTACATATGTTTTCAGCTTTAAATAATAATAAATAAACCCGCAAAGTATGGTATAAATCTTAAATACATAATATAAATTTGAGAAAAAAAGTTTAGATTTTTATAAAACTGTACATATATCATATAATCCATAATTACTTACTTTGATGATAGATTGGCAAGGCAGTGGCCTAAATATAATATTTTAATGACCAAGACCAGTGGTATTTGGGATTTTTGCTGTACTTAGCTTTAATATTATATCCCGTGGTTACTAAAAAAAATATAATAAGCTTCATTTTAATTATTTGTCACATACTGGCTGGTGGGTAAGAAGCAAGTGAAGCACATTACAACATTATAATAAAAAAAAAACCACACAGCGATCTATTAAACAAAAATAAAATCACAAAAGTATCGAGTTGCCAGGTCATAAAAATTTGATTTTAATTTTATATGAATTATTACTTTTCTACAATTTTACCAAGAAATTCGTTTTTTTTTTTTTTTTGTAGAGAATTAAAGCGAACTATGAGAAAAAGCTTAAGAGTAAGCAAAAAACACAACTTTGAAACTGAATATGTTAATAAATTCCTATTAGACAAACAAAGCTACAAAGCTCAAATAAACTTAGAGAAAAAAATTGCTAAAGAAAAAATAAATGAAAAGCTACTAAATATAAGAGACCAACGAGAGTTTTGGAATACTTTTAAGTCGCTACATCCAAAGAAATTCACACCCTCGGAAATAAATATAGATACTTGGACTCAACATTTCAAATCGTGGTACGCACCGAAAATTAGCTGTGACGTCACTTTTATTGACGTTCGTCATCCATTCCTTGATTGCGATATCACAATGACAGAAATAAACTACACCTTAAATAAATTGAAATCCAACAAAGCACCGGGCCCTGATGGCATTTTAAACGAACAATTAACTAATTTACCAGAGACTGGGAGAATACACTTGAAAGATCTACTGAATAAATATCTAAACAATGAAACGCTACCTAAAACACTTACCAATATAAAACTACGTATGATACACAAGAAAGGTAATTTGACCAACCCAAATAATTACAGAGGAATTGCACTTGTAAACACCGTCACAAAAGTGTTTACTTTTATCATAAACCAAAGAATTCAAGTTTGGTCAGAAAGCCACAACATCCTTCCAGAGGCTCAATCAGGCTTCAGAAGAGGCAGATCGTGCATTGACAACTTGTTTGTATTTACATCAGTAATAAATTACCGCTTTCTTACTACAAAACAAGGCACATACGCCATCTTCGTTGATTTCAAACAAGCCTTTGACACAGTACCGCATGACAAACTTTGGGAAAAAATTTACAACACCGGCATCAGCGGACGTTTAACTAGATTACTAAGAAACATATATCTTCAAGCTACTTTACAAATCTCTATAGACAATGAGCTTTCCAACGAAATAAATATAACAAAAGGCCTTCTCCAGGGGGAATGCACAAGCCCACATTTATTCGCAATATATATATATATATATATATATATATATATATATATATATATATATCTGATATGGAGAAAAAATTCAGAGAAAACAACTTGGAAGGTATCTACATAAACCATAGAACGGATATATTATCCTTGCTATATGCAGACGACCTAGTCATCTTTGCTACTTTTCCTGCGGACGTCCAAAAGAAGCTAAGTGCCTTAGAAACTTATTGCAACGATCTAAATCTAGAGATAAATGCTAGTAAAACCAAAATAATTCACTTTCACCTTGGAAGACCATGCAGAAACAAAAGAATATACACCTGCCAAAATAATCATATAGAAACTACCACTTCATACACATATTTAGGTCTATTATTCAAAACTACGGGTCTTTTCAACAGCCACCTACAAATTACATTGAATAAGGCAAATAAAGTAGCAGGAGGTATAAAACAAACCATGACTAAAACTAAAATTTTCAACTGGAACACCATTAATACCCTGTACCAGGCAACAGTTGTACCAAGCATCCTATACGCTTCAGAAATTTGGGCTAACAACCACCACGATGCAGTAGAGAAAGGACAAGTAACATTCTTAAAAAGCATACTGGGTTGGCAAAAATGTACACCCAATTACATCGTAAGAAGAGAAACAGGCCTAGATAAACTGGAACTAAAGATCGTCAAACAAACGCTAAACTGGTGGCATAAAATACTACAGATGCCAGATACACGCTATGTAAAAATTTGCTACAACAAATTAATGAACTTCCACCAACAAACCCGTTTACAAAATCAACACAAATACAATTGGATCAACCATATACAAGCAATTCTACAAAAAGCCAATTTCAGCCATATCTGGGATCAACAAAACCCCACTATCCTAAAACAAGAAATGTCAAACATCCTATTATCCTACAATAACATCCTGTACAATACAGATACCCAAAAAATTGCCAACTCTACCCATAATCCGTTTTACAAACTATATAATCATAACTTCAACTTACTTCTATTAGACATCCCTTATAAAGTAAAAAGAATTTTAGGCCAACTGCACACAGCGAACACGAGAACCTGCCGTATCTACCACAATGGATCCCTGTCCTCCCTCGACTTGGACACAATCTGCACTTTGTGCAATAAACACGAAGAAGAAGATTTACAACACTTCCTATTCAAATGCCCCGTCTACGATGCCCCAAGACAAAAATTTCTTGAAGACTTTATAACAAGTACACACAACCATAACCATGTCCAAATGTTACTAGCAGAACCACCTCTAAATTTAATATACAATATTTACAACTATGTAAACACTGCCCTTAAAATTAGAGCATTCATTCTTAATGTATAGAGTATGTATGTATGAACAGTGCAAACTTATTATTAATTTAAATAGCATGTACCAATCCATTTGTATGAGAATTTCTCGTTAACAAATAAATGTTTATTATTATTATTACATTTTTTATAAAAATTGTTTTGAAGTTATATCTTTGAATTATTTAGCTTTTAATTTAAGAATTATTTGGCAACTCAATTTAAAAAAATTTAAATTCCTTTTTAAAATTAAATATTTGTTAAAATTATCTTGAAAGATTTGTTAAACTAATGTAACTAATTAAAAGTTAAATTCATAATATATAATAAAGATACACAAATATAAACTAAAACCATGTTTCACAACAAAATAAAATAATGTTATTCTAAAACATATCATTTACGGATTACATAATTATAGGTATTGGAAACTAAAATCTACACTGCATTGTACCTGTAAAGTATGTCGAAGAAAATAATAATAAGCTTCATTTTAATTATTCCTCACATACTAGCTCTCTGAAACTAAAATTAAATTTGGAAAGGTTAAAACTGAATTCGCCGTTGTAACATGCAAAAACTTTTATCAGGAATACATTTTTCTCGTAAAATAAAAAAAAAAATGTTTTCCCTTTTTCCAACTCGATCCGTAAACAACTGTATGCTATTATTCTTTGGTTCTTAGCTACTTTGCCCACTGCTTCTTCGACAAAACGCTCTTCCTTACCGGTTTGTTTAATTATTTTACATTATTATGTAAATTATATTTAGTTATCGTCTTTTGCTAACGTTTTTTGGCGGTTTTCCGTTAGCATTTACAGGGAATCCTGAAGACTCATTCGTACCGCCCAGAATTTTTTGCTACATATCTTATTGTCATTATTATTTATTATAATATTCTAATAATATATTACTTTCCAATTTTGTGTATCTTAGTTATAATTAAACCATTGTTAAAGCAAACAGATTTTAATGTTGAAAGTAACAATGACAATGATTAAATTTTATTAATAAATTTCAATTGTAACCAATATTACTTTTAAATTAATACTATAAATGTATCATTTTATTTTAACCCTTTTCGTTTGTCAAAATTAATTTTTAGATATCAATTTAGTTGGCAAATTTGAATTAAATAGAAAAAAGTAAAATTTATGAAATAAACATTTTCATACAGTAATTATTATTTTTATTTACTATTTCAATATATATACAAATAAACTTTTATTTTAAAATTACTTTATATAAACTTGCAAATGCTTCTGTTTTATAATAAACATTTCCTTCACTAGTACATTTGTTCTAAAATTTAAATCATATTTTAAAACTATAATTTAGAAATACAGTAAACTTTACTCATAAACATAAACGAAAAATGAAAATGAGAAACTGTTAATACATATATCAAAAAATTAATAACAAAAAATAAAAACACAAAATAAATATAAATAACATTGGATGGACATTTTCAAAAAACAGTGGAGTAACTAAATATCATAGACAAGCCAGGAAAACCACAGATAGGTAAGTTTTAAGTCATGAAGTGAAGTTTATAAGTATAAAATTATTATCTAAAGTAGATATAATTGCACTGTACTCGTATAGTCTATTTTTTATAATAACGATATGCTTCGAAGATAGATGCAGTTTGATATTGTTTTTTGATTGGATAATATTAGGGTATTATAATACCTTTATTATATACTGGGTGCTGATTTGAACAGCCAAACATAGGTAATTAACATGTAAAGTCATATTTTTGTAATTTCCTGCTTCCCTAATTATTTTAGGTAAAAAAAGGCTTCAAATAGAAGATGCAAAGCTTAAAATTCTGTATCTGAATCAATATGTAAAATGAATTTTACGTACCTTATAAGCTCAGTAATAGCAGTAACCATGAAATTGAGACAAAAAATAACAGTTGCGTTAGTTTATTTTAATTATTAATTGTAATTACTGTTTTGTCAAATTTACTTAAAAATATGGCAATTTTATATTGTTTTTATTTTTAAATTCAAAATTAATCTATGTTATATTGTTTACTTTAACATTAAATTAGTTGTCAAAAAAACAGGGTCATAATAAGTTCACCAACTAAGGTGAGGATATACTGAGATGTTGTGTACAAAGAATACGACATGACATTTATAAGCGCATTTCACCTAAAAGTCCCAAAGGCATACTATGGTATTTTATTTCAGGGTAACAATTTTGCACGTGCTACTGTATCTGCAAGAGAAATTTTTGGCGATAATAAGCAGAAATCAAATTCACGCTTACCCATTCTTACTCTTTTAGACTAATTTTTATTTGCGCACTTGAAGAACACGGTGTATCATAGTCTTTTACATATTCATAAACGTTCTAACGTTCGTTACATTTATAACGCTTCGTTATCCTTTAAACGAATTGAATATTTATATTCATAAACATATGTTTTCAATAACATATTTTTGACGTTAAATTTGTAACATAAAATTAGCTTTCAAGGCTACTTTACTATACTATTACAAATAAACTGACATTTAAAAATTCATTGAAAAACAAAATATATTAAAATGATAATTTAAGAATAATAATATATGATCAAATTTATTAAGAAAATTAAATCATTAGCATAAAAATTTATACTTACTATTAATATTCAGTAAATCAGGCAGTATTAAATAAGTCTGAATGCATCAAATATAAAGTTATTAGTTTATTTTGTCATTTGTCATTTTGACAGCAGTAAACATAAGTATTAGCCTATTATATATTTAAAATCAATATAGCAAGAATAATATATTATATTACAACAATATACATAGAATAATTATTAACAATAACTTAACAAAATCTACAAATTATAAATCCTAAAACTAAGGGAAGATTACAGGATTAAGCAATAGAATTTTAGTAGAATATTTCACATGTCAGCAGAAATGTTAAACGAGTAAGAATGCATATTGTAAGAATAGATATTCCATTTGCTGTACAAAAATCGTTATCAAGAGACTTCATGCTAAGAATTATACGGTAGTTGCAAGATTAGTGTATATTAAAACTTGTGCAAATGAAACTACTGCAATCAACAAAGTTTGTGTTTACATAGGGATATTTCTGTAATTTATATAATTATATTTTCCAATTATAGCTATGAAAATGAAATAGTCACAATTAAAGAATTTAATACGACACATTTACAATAACAAAATGCATTTCAGATGAATAAGTTATTACTAATATATATATATATATATATATATATATATATATATATATATATATATATATATATATATATATATATATATATATATATAGTTATTTATTCGTAGAATCATACTTTCTCATAATATTTCTGCATTGAGTGTACAATATCGTCTAGGCGATGAATGCAAATAACAACATAGCAACTTTACTGGAATGTATCCCAATTGTCCATCTCGTTATCAAATTCGAAATGATTTTAAAAATTGACTCTTCCGTTTTTATAAACGTAGATCATATTCACTTCATCAATAATGAATTAATTTGAGTGTTACTTTTACCTAAAGAATTGTTACAATTCAAATAGTTGAGATATTCTATGAAAAATATGACGAATAATCAAAGAAATTATTTGATTACTTTTAGGAGATTTTTCCACAATAAAAATATGATTGCCTTTGTAATAATTAACTGCATTTTATTGGCGCAACAAAATTTTGATTACTATGAGTGATGTTGACACATGAGGTGAAATTAACATAAAATAGGATTTATTTATTGTAATCAATTAAAATATTTTGATTAAGACAAGATTTCTATTAAAAAAGATCTTATTTCATAATACTTGATATCAATAGATACAAAATAATTTATTTTGAAAT
This sequence comes from Stenolophus ochropezus, assembly GCA_035578165.1. Classification (NCBI taxonomy): domain Eukaryota; kingdom Metazoa; phylum Arthropoda; class Insecta; order Coleoptera; family Carabidae; genus Stenolophus; species Stenolophus ochropezus. The sequence goes on from JAQOWZ010000020.1 coordinate 16,001,158, forward strand.
TAAATTGGTTACGCTTATAATCGCCATTACATGCTTTGTTTGAGATAAATCCGATTATGCATCTCTTTGGAAGTTGTCCTAAGAATATGTCATCTAAAGAATTTCCTTCAATACCGGTCGGAATGGTAACTGCTTTTACTGCAGCTCTGGCAATGGCATAATTAGCATTAGACATTTCTAGCGCTTTATTGTCTGCTAGAAATATACTTGGATTTAATTTAGCGAAAAAGTAATGTAATATTTGTAATAATTTATTGTATATAAAGTGAGTACACTTATTACAAGGGTTGTAATCATAATTTTTAAATTGATATTACATATTCGTTTTACATAAACTTTTTATACATGTAAATGGGTATAACAAATGTTATTACAATCGTTGGTTCTTATTCATTCATTATGAAGGCTCGAAATCTGAATGCTGCTAGGGCGTAGTGGTAGATATTGTACATGGAGTTGGTGTTGGAAACTTGTACCAGGATGTCTGCTATCGAATCGTAGGTTCTGATGTGTTGTTGAAGATAGAGAGTTCTTAAAGGTGCATATATAGGGTATTTGAGGAAAAAGTGATTTAGGGTTTCGTATTCAAAAAGGTTGCATATTGAACAGTGAGTGTTGGGGTTGAGATGATACGATGTACCTTCAATATAAAAAGTAGGGTAAGTGGTGCTAGCAGTTCTTATTTGGGATAGAAATTTGATGATTTTGAATGAGGTGTTCTGAAACAAATATGATTGTTCATTTAGATAGATTTTACACGTCGCATTGTATGATGAATTTTTTATTCTGTTTTGATCTTCTTTAGTAGTTATTTCTATATATTTTTCTATTATGGTTTCTCTTTCATCATTTAGTCTAATTAGACTTTGTGATTCCCATAGAGAGTCATGTCCAACCTTCTGCAAAATTGTATGTACAAATGTTACCCAATTATATTTGTTTTGCATTTTGATAGATGTGATATTGTTATCGTGTAGGTAAAGCATTTTATTGTAACAAATTTTGACATATCGATTATCAGGTATTAGTAGAATTTTATACCAGTAAGCTAACACTCTCTTAATTGCAAATATTTCTATTTTGTGTAGATTGCATTCGAACCTTACCATGTAATTTGGGGTTGTTCGGTTCTAGTTCCAAAAAGATTTAAAAAAATTGGTTTGACTCTTTTCTATGTGTTCCAATTGATTTGATGCCCACACGTCAGATCCATATAGTAGAGTTGGTATTACAACGGAATTGTACAACTTAAGAATTGTGTCGAATGAGTACATACCAGATTGTTTCATGACATTTATGACTGCAGCTGATGTTTTTTTTGTTTTACTCAAAAGATCTTGTGTGTTTGTATTAAACAGACCAGATGATACAAATGTAGGCCCCAGATACATATATATATATATATATATATATATATATATATATATATATATATATATATTTTGTTGTTTGTTTGATTTCGTGACCTTGGCAGAAATATCTGATTTTGGCTTTCTTTGGGCGCCCTCGATGAAAGTGAAGTGAAGGATTTGAGTCTTGGTCTCGTTAATTTTAAGGTGAAGATTATTACTGTATTCCTCCAGCGCTTTTAATTTTTTTATTAGATCCGCAGGATTTTTGTCGAAAAGGACTATGTCATCTGCGTATTCAAGAGACAGTATGTCAGTGTTTCTGATCGACAAATATTCCTTCTAATCCTTTCTCTCTAATTTTTTCCTCTAGGTCACACAAGTATAGTGCAAATAATAGGGGACTCGTACATTCACCTTGAAGAACGCCTTTTGTTATTGCTATTATTTTGGATAAAATGCCGTTTACCTCTACAGTTATTTCAGCATTTGAATACATATTACTCAAAAGCCGCGTAATTTTTCCGCTAATTCCCAGGAAGAAAAATTTTTGCCATAATATTTCTAAATTTACCGAATTAAACGCTTTTCTGAAGTCTATAAATACAGCGTAAAAACCGGCTTTATTTGCCGATAGTTGAGATTGAATAATAGCATTAAGTACTTAAATATTGTCGATGCAAGATCTATTTCTTCGGAATCCGGATAGTGACTCTGGTAGAATGTTATTACTTTCTGCCCAAGTTTGCAATCTACTATTAATAATATAGGTAAACACTTTAGTGATAGTGTTACATAATGCTATTCCCCTGTAGTTGTTTTCGTCAATTTTTTCTCCTTTTTTATGTATGAGTATTAATTTAATTTGCATGAGCTTTGTTGGTAAACTTTCTTTGTTCATAAAGTTGTTGTACATTTTCTGTAAGTTATTTTTCCAGTTTGTTGGAAGATATGTTAGATGTTCATTTGTGATTTCGTCAATGCCAGGACTTTTATTTGATTTTAGATTCCTTAAGCTGTTATTTAGTTCGGCGTTTGTTATATCTGAATCTGTTTTACGTCTAAAAACATTTGGTTTTTGATTGATTTAGTGCCGTACCAGTTATGAAAATATGTTTCCCATTGCTCGGTGTTAATAGGGTTAATTTTATATGGTTTAGGTTTAAAGTGTTTTATTGTAGACCAAAACTCTTTTTGATCACGAATATTTTTTAAATTTTCTTGAAGATTGTTTTCATATGTTTTCTTTGTGTTTGTGATACAAGTTCGATATTCTCTTTTAGATTGTAGGTATAGTTTGGTTGTGACCTCATTATAGTATTTTACAATATTAGCCAGGTAAAACAGTTTTTACTGGTGATATGAGGAATTGACTGGCGAGCCATTTAGGCGAGCCTGTCATCTCCTTGAACCAGTAAAAACTGTTACCTGGCGTATAATGTACAATAGTTTACTTGTTATTGACTTGTTATTGTAAATAAAATTAAAATTAAAACCAAATTTTGACAGTTACTAATTTTGTGTCAAAAATTGTTTTAAATGATATATCGTAAGCCTTGGAAGACATTTGGAAGTGTTGTAGTTACGCATGTTGCGCATTGTTTATTTCAAAGATTTAATACTGAATTTAATTTTGTGCTCGGATTTTGTGATGAATTTTACTGATATGGATTTAAAAGTGCCAGAAGCTATCATAAAAGAAGCTATAAGTGTGGAATCAAGTTTACTGCCCGAAAAATCTGCAACAAGGTATGAAACGGGAATACACAGATTTCAAAAAATGGCAAGAAAAAAACTGTGTAACTGTTGTGACGGAGAAAGTTTTGCTGATTTATATAAAGCAACTCTCCACGAGATTCAGACCAAATTCCTTGTGGTCGAAATGGTCAATGTTGAAGAGCTGTCTGGAAATCAAAGAAAACATTGAAGTTCACGGGTTTTTTTTCTATTAAAGATGATTATGAGAAAAAATAACATTGTACATTTACTTTTAATATTTATGACAATACCAAAACAAGTGTAGAGAATTCTGAATAAAACTTTTGTTGATTTAGTCTAATTTAATTTTATACACTTCCTTTTTTTCTAGCCTTTTCTGGTGGTAGGTATGTTGGTGCGAAATTTAAATTTCAAAGTAGATTTTAATAAACAATGGAACTACTAGCCAGTAAATCTGACAGGTGTCATCGTGTCATCTTAACATGCTAGGTACTGGTAAATCTGACAGCTGTCATTTTTACATTGTAGTAGCTTGTAAATAGTTATTTGTATATCAAGTGCTGAAAGTCTATCTTTGTCGAACCAAAACGAAAGTTGCAGCCTGAGCGAAGCGAAGGTTGCCATCGTTTGTGTTCGACAAAGGACTTTCAACACGTGTTATACACACTATTTTTTCTACTCCTGCAAGATAAAAAATAAGGAAATAAAAAATTATTTTTTAAACATAATTTGACATTTATTACAAATTTTGTATTTGTGATGCGCAAGTGATGCGTATCCATGGCAGCAACAATGCAACAAACATTTATTAGTGCTGCAAAGAATCACTTTCAACTTGAAAAACAAACCAGAAAATTGTATTTTCAAAGCAGGAGTAGAAAAAATTAATTTACCTGGCAACAAAGAGTTAAGATAAATGATAGTTTACAAGTCAGTAACAAGTAAAAGTTATTTTGCCTGCATTGGCGGAGATGCTGTTTAGTTTTCTGCTTTAATTCCTTACATTCATCATTGTACCATGGTTTGTTTATTTTAACTCTTTTAACTCCAGTATTTATACCAATAGACTTTGTTATTAACGCGTTTTCAGATGCTTTTATTATAGTGTTAGTAATGTGGTTATAGACTAGCTCCATATTGTTCTCAATGTCAATGTATGTGTTATCTTTAATTAGTAAGTCATTGTACATTTCAATTTTTTCCGAATTCCAAGTATGTTTACGTTTTTTAACTATATAGTTTGTTGATTTTAGATCAGTTTTTATTTTTTTGTTACTCTGTGATATTAATACTGAGTACGGGAATAGTCAGATTGGAATATATGTTGATAAATCATAAAGTCTTCCACGAAGGGAATTAAATTTATGTTACTCCATGCGTAGTAGATAATTCTTTTTCCTTTGTGGTCAACATAATGTGTAATTGGCAGGGGTGTCACTTTTAGATCGTCCATTGATTACGTAAAATCCTTGTTCTTCTAGAATTCCTAATAGTTCTTTTTCTTTTTTGTCGATTCTTAGGTCTTTTGAACTCCAGTTTGATTGTAATGTGCTAGCATTAAACAGCTCTTCGTTTTCTTGGTTTTCTTCCCCAATTTTAGAGGTAAAGTCCCCTCCTATTAACATATAACAGTGGGGGTATTTCTCAATAATATTATTAAGGCTAATGTGGAGCATTTGTATTAATGTATTAAAATTGTATGACGGCGAGAAATATATGGATGCAACTATAAGAGTAATGTTGTGTGGTATTTCTATTTTTAGAATTATCCAATGTAGTTCTTTTTCTAACACTGTAACATTCGTTATCGATTTTTTAATTAGAACCATGAGCCCTCCGCTTGCTCTGCCTGTACTTTTTTCTTTCTTTGCTTGTTGTTGGAAGATTCGGTAATTTTGGAAAAACAGGGGTAAATTGGATAAATCGTTACTAACCCAGGTTTCGCATAAGCAAATTATATCATGAGAGTTAAATAGGTTTAGTTCGGTATTATCTAATTTGTGTATATTGCGGAATCCTTGCATGTTCGAAAATAGAATTTTGTTGGTATAGGTTGTATTTAGTTTTTTGAGTTTTTTGAATTTGTAATTGTACGGAGTCTGGTTTGGCGAAGGTTTTGTTTAATAGCAGGGGTATTGTTATCTAATTTTTCATTTTTAGTCTGCATTGAGGTGTTTGGCGAATTGTTTTTGTCGTTAGATTTTTGGCTCTCTTCAATAAATGTATAAGTTCCATTATCGGACAGGAGGCGTAGGTCTAGCATTGACACTGTCTGAGTTAATTCGTTTTGAGGTGTATCTGTGCTTATGATTTCATCTTCAGCTGTGTTTTCTTCTAGTTCTGCACTGGTGTACCCTTAATTATTTATTATTAGTCTATCATATTTGATAAATGCGTTTTTATACCCAGCTTTTTTCGATATTTGTAGGTGCGAAATTAATTTCTTTCTCTCTTGTACAACCTTTTGTGGTAAGTCCTCCTGGATACTTATGTTCGATCCTTTCAGTTTTTTGTTTGTTTAAAGATATCTAGTTCAATACTTTTCATTGTAAGTTCTATTAGAATCGGTCGAGTCTTGTTTTCTAAAAATTTACCAAGTCTCTTTAGATGGTCAAAATGTTGTTGATTTATATTTATTTTTAGCAGATCTGAAAGCAGTTTCGGCATTTTCTCCTTTAAGTTTTCATGTGTTTCTTCTTTCACTCCAAAGATTATGATGTTTTTCTCTTTTGTTTTCCGTTCTAAATATTCTATTTTATTTTCTTGAACCTTGATTTTGTTTTCAAGAGATTTACATTTTTCTTCTAAATTTTTAATTGTAGTTACTGAGGTGGCTATTTCGTTGATTTTTGCATTTATATTGTTGAGTTGCTGTTGCATAGGTTGAATTAAATCTTTAATTTGATCCAGTGTAGCTATGATTAGATTAATATATTAAAGGTATTTTTATTATTAGGTGCCTCTATTTATTATTTATTAATAAAATAAAATATTTTCTATTTACTTTTGTTTTTATGGTAATCTCGTTTTCATTATTATTGTTCTTTACATGACCCCAATATATTTTTATCTAATTTTAAATATGTTAATATTTTATCTATTTGAATAATAAATATATTTTTCTGTTTGTTATTTAAAATTATTATTACTTGTTGGTATTATTATTATTATTATTTTTTCATTAAATTTATTTATTGACTTTTATTGTTAAATTTAAGTTAACTTTTAAATTTTTTATATTTTTTTTTATTTTCAGATGAGTGGCAACACTGATTTTGCAAGATTTAAACTTGTCCGCTTGTCACCTCAAGACGTGACTTATAATTTATTAACTTAACATTGAGAATATAAAATGTATTAAAAAATGTTTACTTACTGAATTCGGCGTAAATATTTATTTAAGGCACAAAACTATATTTAAATTTTATTTTAGTATACAATTTTTATTTTTAAAACAACTTTCTAACGTTTTAAGATCGTTTTAAGATTTCCGCTTAAATTGAATCGTTTTTACCTCCCGCCTATCAATATATAGATAAGGGAGGTATTGTTTTTGGTCAGATTTCTCGAGTGTGGGTTTTCAACATATGAGCACGAATTAGGGTCCCTAGAATACGATTTTACTATTTTTAGCGTGATGTCTGTATGTCTGTGTGTGTGTGTGTGTGTGTGTGTGTCTGTGTGTGTGTGTGTGTGTCTGTGACGATTTTTCGTCCACGATAACTCCAATACGATACATGTAAAAAATATAATATTTGGTATTTAAGAGTTCTATTCTAATATGATGAACTGATTAGATTTTGACTACAATTGGTTAACCGGAAGTAGTACTTTACTTGAAGCTTTAAACCGTTTTTCCTAAAAAATACCTATAAATACCATATTTTCGCAAATTTCGTTATTATAAATTCAAAGATTTTTTAATTTTCTACTGATCTACATAATTACGTTTATATATGACTTCTAGGTAGATAGAAAAAAATATATAAATTATAATAATTTTACATATCGTTTAAGCTGAGGAATTTCGATAAAACAGATGAGTTATTCATATGTTCACAAAATTTGACATATGATGTCAAATTTGATGTAAGTAAGTGTAAAAGATAAAATAAGTAAAAAATGAAGTAATTTTATTGTAAAATTTAAAAAGATGGAAGAAATATAATAGGAATTTATTTGCATGCGTGAATCAAAGTAAGTTCAGTTCCGGTTTTAGTAACGTCAAAAATAGATGTCATATTAGTCATACAAAATTTATGAAGGAAATTTTAGGTATGAAATAAATTAAAAATATTCTGAACTGCAATAACAAACTAATATTAAAACTACAAATTAAATGTATTGAAAAACAATATAGAAGAAGATATTACTACAGTGGCGGGAGGTATTGTGTTGGACACACCAGATTTTTTCTTTATGATCAATGTTACCAACCCCCCTTTGGCGAACAAGTAATGTAGCTTAATTAACTTGTACTTTATAATTAGAATCAGGCGACAATAAGTGGAAGCTGTCTCTCGATCTCATTAGCCTCAATTTCATTTCAACACCATGCATTAAAAATTTTTCTTGATTGAAAATGTCAATATGAAGATAACCAATCATATCAACATTTTTACTTTTTTCTACAAACTTTTTACCTTTAAGCCGAAAGTTGAAGTGAAGTGAGATTTTTAGCATCTTTTTCATAGTTTATTAAAGTTTCTATATATGATCTCTATGTTATTTGGTGGAGAAACAAGTTTTTGGTTCAAATAAACGTCAACTTGACTAAAAATACAATGTAGCTGTGGCGGCTATGAACCGACACATCTAAAGTGGGCTCAGACAAGTAAAAGAATAGTTTTTATATTTTAACTATTTTATCTATTATTATGTATAATATTACACTTAAGGAAAAATGTCTTAAGTTCCTCAAGTAGCAGCGATCAATATGAAATTTCCCACATTTTGGCCCTACGACGTAGAACTCTGGTTTGCGCAAGTAAAAGCCATATTTAAAATAAATAACATAAGAAGCCAAAGTAATAAGTTCACTTAAATTGAGTATATATACACATTTATAGCCAGTGGCACGTATTTTTTTCGCTCTGTGTTTGTACTGAGATTTACTAAGTATTTTGTAAGTTCTTAATAGTGAAAGTTATATCATCATATTCAGTTTTTGTGTGACATTGTTGTACAAAATTGTGGACGCTTTCCTGTGAGTAGATTTTGAGTTTTTATTAAAAATTAGTGCACGCACTTTGCAAATATTAATTAAACAAGTGACTTCTTCACACACCTGAGAGTTATGGCTGTCATATGTCCAAAGTGCGATCGTGCTGTCAAGGTCCGAAACCCCAATGTAAAATGTCTCAAGTGCGACCAAACTTACCATCCAATGTGTGTCAAAATCAGCGAAGAGCATTTAAGTTTAATAAAAGATAAAGGCTTCTCCTGGCATTGTGAACAATGCCGTGAGTCCGTACTAAGTGACGAAATCCAAGGGCCTTCTGACCGGAGCATTAAATTGAGTGATTTAAATTCACTATTTGAAAAAATGAAATTAGATATTTTAAATGTTATTAACAACAAACTCGAAGAATTAACTAAATCTGTTAGTTTTTGTTGTGACAAAATAGTTGATTTCGAAAACAAATTAGCTATCATGGATAAAAAAGTAAAAGATCATGAACGTGTTAAAAATGAAAACATGCAATTAAAATCAAATGTTAAAAATCTGGAACATAAAATAAATAGCTTGGAGCAATATTCTCGAATAAATAATCTAATAATACATAATTTCCCGTTTAAAAATAATGAAAACGTAACTGATATTATAATAAAAACTGCAGGGGAAGTTGGTATTGCTATGAATGAAAGTGATATAGACGTCGCTCACAGGCTACCAAAAACAAATAAATCAAAACCACCTTCAATAATAATCAAATTTAAATCGAGAACGTTAAAAGATAAAATTATTATGGCTGCTAAAAATAATAAAAATTTAACAACTAAATTTTATTTTCCATTGGTTGCTGAAAATAAACTTTTTATTAGTGATCATTTAACACATTATAACAGTGAGTTGCTAAAAAAAACACGTGAACATTTCCTCAACAAAGGTTACAAATATATATGGAACAAAAATTGCAAAATTTTTGTCAGAAAAAATGAGTCCTCTCAAATTATTACGATAAGCCACGAAGAGGATTTATCAAAATATTAATGACTTCATAGCGTTTCAGACTGTTGCCCGTTCCTTAATTATTTGTTTATTTTTGTATAACTTCGTCCGATGGTTCATTCACCTTTTACTAATAACACAGCTGCTGATGGCGATATCAACTACAATATATTTTTATTTGGACATATAAATGTGCAATCACTAAATTCATGTTTTTCAATATTTAAGGATTTTGTTTTTAATGAAAATTTTGATATACTAGCTGTTACAGAAACATGGATATGTGACTCCTCTCCCTCTCACTTGTTCTCAATTGATGGTTATAAATTGATCAGTGCTCAACGCTATAATAAACGTGGTGGTGGTGTTGCATTCTATGTACGAAGTAACATGCAGTACAAAATTCTAAATGTAAAAGATATGTGTTCCTCAGTGGACAACGTAGAGCATTTATGGATTCAAGTTAATGTACAGCATCAAAAAATTATATTTGGAGTAGTTTACAATCCACGATTAGATTATTACAAGGAATTAACCATTCTAGATTCCATAACAGCTCTTCTTCTTCCTCAGTGTGATCTTATGCTGTATGCAGGCGACTTAAATGTTAACCTACTATCAAATGATGCTAAATCAGATTATGTTACCAGCTTGTTATCAGCTTATGGTATGCATCAATTGATAGATACTTATACTCGCCCAGTATCAAAATCTCTTCTTGATGTAATAGTTATATCTGATAAATCATTTTGTGATTTCTCTGGAATTATTGAATGTAACGAATTCTCTGATCATAGTTGTGTTTTTTGTAAATTAAAAATATCGAAAGTCATATCGCATACAAATACAATAATATTCAGAGACTTCAAACACTTTAATTCTGAGGAGTTCATGGTTGACTGCAATAGAATACCATGGATCAATATAACATTATTAGAAAATATTAATGAAAAAGTTACTTATTTAAATGACAATATATTACAATTATTTAACAAACATGCACCCATAAAATATATAAAGACTAATAATGTGTATTGCCCATGGATAACACCTGTAATTAAAATCATGCAGAGTAAGAGAGATAGAGCACTTGTTCAATATAAAAAAAATAAAACTCCCGCGAAATATGAGTATTACAAGCAGTTACGTAATCTTACAACAATTGCAATACGTAGGGAAAAACAGGCTTTCCTTGAATCTGCTATAAACAAAAATATAAACAATTCAGTTGCTCTATGGTCAAACTTAAAACGCATAGGAATAAAAAAGCAGGCAGCTGTGAACATCCCAGAATCACTTTGTGAACCTCAAAATTACGGAAAGCATTTATTAAATAAAATAAGTACGTCATCTATAAATCCTTGTACATTAAATTATTATCTAAATAGCAAATATGTAGACCAACCTGGCGAATCGTTTGAATTTAAATGCATAAGTAGTGATACTGTTACAAATATTTTACATCATATCAAATCTAATGCAGTCGGTGTAGATGGCATTTCATTGAAAATGATTTTTTTAATTTTACCAGTAATTGTTGATTACATAACACATATCATAAATACGTGTATATTAGAAAATATAGTACCTGAGGTTTGGAAAATTGCAGCAATTAGCCCAATAATGAAAAAACAAGACTGTAATACATTTGACGATTTAAGACCTATAAGTATCCTACCAACTCTGTCTAAAGTTCTTGAAAAAGTGTGCTACGAACAGATGAAGATGTATATTCTTGAAAATCAAATCATACCTGCTAACCAATCAGAATTTCGATCAGGTTACAGTACCACTACATGTTTGTTAAATATTGTAGATAACCTATTAAATAATTTTGACAAATCTAATCCTTCTCTTTTGATACAAATAGACTTTTCAAAAGCATTTGATATGATTGATCACAATCTATTACTTGCTAAATTAAAATATTATAATTTTACAGAAAATGCAATATCATGGTGTAAGAGTTATTTGGAGAATAGATTATATTATATTAATATGCGTACCAACGAAGGAGTTCAGTGCTCGTCAAATTTTCCCCTACAGTGTGGTGTTCCGCAAGGATCAATTTTAGGACCGTTGTTTTTCTTAATTTTTATAGCTGATATGCCAGAAATATTTACGAATCCTTGTAGCTCAGTTCATTCGTATGCGGATGATACCCAAGTTCTTGTAACTCTGGATCGTACGCTTATTAATGAACAATCTGCAATAGTAAATAAAGAACTAAATAATCTTGTATCATGGGTAAATAACAACGGATTAAAAATTAACACAGATAAATCTTCACTCCTTGTTGTGGGTAATCATAATGATATACCAAACATTGTATTGGATGGAACTATACTGACGCAAAAAGATCATACAAAAATTTTAGGGCTTTATGTTGATAAAAACTTGAATTTCAAACAACATTTAAACTCCAAATTACGTGCGGCTAGATTAAAACTTCGGCAATTATTTCATTTTATCCATGATATTGATTCTTCAGTAAAAATTAAATTGGTAAAATCTCTTATTCTTCCCTTATTTGATTATTGTGCGTGTGTGTATATACCAAATCTCAGTGAAACTGAAAAACAAAGAATTACATTAATTCAAAACTCTTGTTTACGGTTTGCCTATGGTGTACGTAAATATGATCACATTTCACAATACCGCAAAGTCTCTAAAATGCCTAATATTAACAATCGTGTAAAATATTTGTATTTATGTTTATTGCATAAAATTAGGATAACTGGTACGCCATCATATTTGTTTGACAAACTTATTCGTAAAGAATACAATTACTCATTACGAATCAAGGATCTATATATAGTACCTTCCTTCAGAAAATCAAAATATAAAGGTTCCTTCTCTTATTTGGCTCCCACATTGTATAATAACATTCCAAATGATCTTAAAATGCTTTCTGTAAATAGTTTCAAGAAAAATATAAAAATGCTCCTTGTTTGAAATTATAATGTTATATGTTGATTATTGTAATGATTGTTAAAAAATAAGTATGTAAATGTCTGGCTATATGTGTAAATTCATAAATTGTTTATACGGTTAGGTGGAAGAACAGCCTTTGGCTGAACCTCGCCATTGATGAATCTGTCAATAAAGTCTATTATTATTATTATTATTATTATTATTATTAAATAATTTCTTCACTTTGTCCGGAATTCGCATCTGACGTTACAGACATCATTATTAATTCACCGAAAGAAAATCCTTATGATCTACTCAAAAATACTTTAATCCAAGGGTCTTCCGCTTCTGAAAAAGTTAAATTACAAAAATTACTTTCCACTTCTAATAGTGCACATAAACACTCACAAATTTTTCGACAAATGAAGCAACTAGTAGGAAGTAAATCTATTGACGACGCAATACTTGAGGAACTCTTCTTACAAAAGCTACCAACTAACTTCCAAGTAGTTTTAGCCGCATCCACTGGAACTTCCGTAGAACAAAAAAGTTTAATTGCTGACAAGATTCTGGAGATATCTGAACCGTCGATCTTGAAATCTCCGTAAGAAATTCAGAATTTGACGAATTGAAGAAAAAAATCGCCGAACTACGCGTCCTACTTCAAACCAAGGAAACGACGAATCATCAAAGATTTAACATAAACAGGAAATATATTCCTCCTTGCCAACACAGTTCCAAAAGAACAGATTATTAAACCTAGTATGTCCATCCTTAACAAAAATGACTATGTAATAAACTCTTAATTTCTTTTAAATCCGGACTCGATCTACAACTAATAAATAAACTTATTAACAGACAAATTATCTAGATACCGCTTTCTTGTAGACTCTAGGACCGAAGTGAGTATTATAAAAAAAAAACATTACACCAATATCGGAGCAGATTTTCTGAATCATTTCAATTTACTTGTCAATATACGTCAAAAATGTTTGTCAATCAATTCCTACAAACTACACGCTTTAAATGTTCATCCTGACAGTTTCTGTTCTATACTAATCACATAACAGTCTATAATATAATTAATATATGTAACACAAACAAAAATGCTTTAAAATTTTAACCACAATGTCAATTGTCAAAAAATGAAGTTAATAATGTACCTGTTAAATTACAAGAATACTTTATAAAATCGTACAAATTCTATTAATTTTATAATATACGTACTCTTTGCAGTTAATTAGTCCTCAGTAACGATGGGAACCAAATTACATTATACGGTATTTAAGCGGTTTTTTAAATCTGACATTCGTAGAGACTAATGGTGCAGTCAGTAAAAAACTGACAATGGGGCCTATTCTTTACCTCAGTGGTTAATTTTTAACAAGTCGCTAAAATTATTAACAAATAAAAACAAACATTACAAGTGATGTTTTGATATTTTCTACAGTGCTACCTATTTTCATTGAAGAAAAAATTAGCAACAGATTAAAAATTAATCACTGAGTTACAGAATATACATTTTTAATGAACACGTAGTAAAATTTTAAGAAAATTGTATTGAAAGAAAGGAATTTGAAGCATTTAAAATCAGTTTTCTTTAACAGATGTATAATTATAACTTACATACACAAAATAGAAAAGTTATATATTATTAAAATATTAGAATAAATAATAATGACAATAAACTTTGAAGTAAAAATCTTCTGAGCGGAACAAATGAGTCTTCAGGATTCCCTGTAAATGCTTACGGAAAACCGCCAAAAACGTTAGCAAAAGACGATAACTAAACAAAAAGAATAATATGAAAGAATTAAACGAACCGGTATTAACACTTACATTATTTAAATATATTGGAATTGCCATAAAGAAAGAGCGTTTTGACGAAGAAGCAGTGGGCAAAACGGCCAATTCTGATTTAACCTTTTCAATTTTCTTTTAGTTTCAGAGAAAAAATGAAAATAGGGCGACTTTTTTGAAAATTTTTTTAAGTCGCAAAAAACAAGTTTGCGTTGTCAGAGTAAATGGCATTATTTATTTAATTTCATTGACTGTCATTTAGGAAAATCAGTTGTAATCGTTGAAAATGTTGTCAAAAAACAACGATTTTACATAATTTAATGGCAATCGGTCTCTTGTTAGTAACAGTTTATGCATATTGTCTTCGACTGAATGTAGAGAATTTAAGGAAAGAATTAGAGACGCTGTGACGTCTTTAACTCTGGAAGAAATTCAAAGAAGTTAAAGAATTGCATCGAAGACTAGAATTGTGCGCTCAACAAACCCTGAATCAATTGAGTGGAATAGTTATTTTCGACTTTTCTCTGAAACTAAAAGAAAATTTGAAAGGTTAAAACTGAATTGGCAGTTTTGAAACATGCAAAAACTTTTATCACGAATACATTTTTCTCGAATGTTTCTTTCATTTCATGTAGTAATTTATATGTTTACTTTCTGTAAATACGACGAAATTTTCCTCCAGTGATCAAACAGATATGTGTTCTGTTAAATAAAAAATAGTAATTAGTTAATGTTTTTTTTTCTTTAAATATAAATGTATTTACCATTCTTGTTCAACTTCGTCAATAATAATATAGTTTTCCGATGGTAGCAGAATCGTCAGCGAATAGAGTGGTATCCATTTCAAGTTCCAAAATATTCAATTCCTTTCCAAAGGAGGTTATTCTTGACAAGTTTTCCAAAAATATATTTTTTGTGAAACTGCTACCCTATAAACAATAAAAACTAATATAATAAAGGAAGATAATTTTTATTCAAATGATACCTTCGTTTTAAAATGGATTCATTTTTCCAAATATTGTTTAACATCAACGTAGTATATATTTGATTTGGACTAATAGTCCATATTCTTCGATTGAAATTGAATCCTTTTCTTGTAATATTTAATGAAGGAAAATTCCATCTCAGGATTTGATCCATTTTTCTGTATTCAGACAGAAATATTACTAATTAATAAAAAATATGTAAACATTGAACACTTTTTATAAAATAAAATTACCATTTCAGATTGTAATAATTGCAATAGTCCAAATAATGATATAACTCGTATTTATAATCTTCGATGTACTTTACAGGTACAATACAGTGTATACATCAGTTTTCAATATCTATAAATATGAAATTCACAAATGACATTTTTTAGAACATAAGAAAAACATACCATTTCACATCGTTGTGAATCATCAAGATGTTTGGTATATGTGTATCTTTATTATATATTATGAATTTAACTTTTAATTAGTTACATTAGTTCAAGAATTTTCTACAATTTTTTTTCTTAAAATTTAGAAATTTTGTTATGATACTATATACCATTTATTTTAATAAATTATTTATGTTGCCAGAATACTTTGAATAATAAAAAGTTTAATAATTTACAAATATAAATGTATAACAATATTATTAACACTTTCGTTTACATTTACAGTTACAGATCTATTTTATTCAATTAAAAGTGTACAAATAGATTACAAAATGTAGTTCTTGTAAAAATTATAAAATCTTTCATATAAAATTAAAAATAAATTTTTATAACCTGGCAACTCGATTACATACAAACATTCACACAAACATTCACCCAAACATTTATACTTTTGCGATTTATTACTCTCTTATTTTTGTTTTATTTGATCGCTTTGTAGTTTTTTTATTATAATATTGTAATATGCTTCATTAGCTTCATACCCACCAACCGGTTTGTGACGAGTAATTATTATGAAGCTTATTTTTTCTTATTTATTGTTTTAATTTTTTTAACCACGGCCTATTATAACATTAAAGCAAAGTACAGCAAAAATCCCAAATACTACTGGTATAGGGTTTTAAGGTATTATGTAACAAGTCTCTGTCTTGCCAAGTCTACCAAGGAATTATAGATAATATGGTACACATTGTGTATAGTACGACAAAAGATCTCAAGTTGACGTTTAAATTGTTTAATGGTTGTGGTATCTATTCAAAGTTTTGCTCCAGGTACCCAGCTAAGCACTGGATTTGGAAATCCCAAAGTAATATTAGCATGCCTAACTTAATATAGATGGATTACTGTACGACATGGAAATAACTAGACAGGGATGTATTTAAAATTTTAATACTGTGCGGGATAACAGGGATGGATACCTAGGATATGGAGTATGGATGATGGAACAGTTGGTGAGGTTGTAAATCTCACTTTCACACAACCACGCGAAAAACACTTATTTATTTACACACAGCACAACCAAAACTATACAAATAACAGATATAACAAATGTAAATACTTTACTGGAGCAGTACAACAATGGATTGTTGCGGAGCGATACAAAACAACTTTGGCGCTACAACGCCGGAACCGAACAGACTTGTCCTTGTACTATGTTTTAAAACCAACAAAATTCGCTAGCGACAGCGCCACTAACAATAAACTACAAAAAAATACAGAGAAGCGTATATGGCGTTGACATTGGCAAATAAATCTTGTACCTTTGACAATATACGGAGCTGACAACAATTAAAATCTCAAACAAATACCGTTAATTTCTTAGCAATACTCATTATCTTCGTGGAATTGCAAACAATTTTTGCATAAAAACGAAACTGCTATAACATAATGTTCTTATTACCAAGAGTACATCAACGTTACTACAACTTGTGACAATTATTAGAGTATTTTTCATAAAACATGGTATTAAAATTTTAAATACATCCCTGTCTGGTTATTTCCAGGTTGTACAGTAATCCATCTATATTAAGTAAGGTATGCTAATATTACTTTGGGATTTCCAAATCCAGTGCTTAGCTGGGTACCTGGAACAAACAATGTATTCTAATGGATTTCGTACAATTCTATACCCTATAGCAGAACGCATAAAGGTCACATTTCTTTCCATACTTTCACTCAGGGAAAAACTTTGAATAGATACAACAACCATAAAATAATTTAAACGTCAACTCGAGATCTCTTGTCCAACTATAGTTGTCACCCGATGTTCTTTGGCTGTAATTTTTTTTATGAATGAAAAACTTTGGTTCTGCTTTTTGATTATGTTTAGTTGATGTCTTAATTTTTTTCCTATTAAGTCGAAAAAATGATATCGGCCAATTGGCCGCCGCCAGAATGGATGATCATACGGGCCCGATTTATAGCATTTTCCATTACTCTTGCCAGTACTTCCGGCGATAGGTTCTCGCATTCTTGACGGATATTCTCTTTGAGGGCTTCAAAAGTCTGAGGCTTGTTGACATAGACTCGTGACTTAAAGAAACCCCACAAAAAGAAGTTTGGAACGGTTAAATCTGACGACCTTGCCGGCCAGTGCAAATCACCAAAACGAGAGATTAGGCGACCCGGAAATGTAGCCCTCAGAATTTCCGTTGTGGCTCGTGCAGTATGCGCCGTTGCTCATCCTGTTGGAACCACATGTTCTCCAGTTCAAATTCATTTAATTGTGGAAGAAGAAAGTCGTTGAGCATGGCTCTGTAGCGCTCGCCGTCCACAGTAGTCGTCTTCAGCCACAGCCGCGATATTCTGAGCAGAACGGCTCCTCCGGGGCCAGCCACACCTGGCAGCATCTCGTGTTGTACCATATTCTTCTAGGCAAGCGGCTGAACGCCACAGTGTTTGCCCAGTTGGTGTCAGGCGACCGGGAAATCTGCGCGTAAATTCACGCTGCGCCAATACCACCGACGAATTATTCCGCAAAAAATCGAACTAATTAAACCGCGTTTTGGAGGAGTATAGCGATTCATGTTTTATGGACATGTATTTTGCATTTGTTTACTTCACAAATGTCAAAGCAGATTTGATATTTGCCGCTATTTGCAAAAATTATAGCATGTTTTAATAGGGTGATTACTTTTGCGCCATCTTGTATTATAGAGAGACCCAACATGTTTTAACTCAAGACTGGTATTAGATAGTTTTCGTATAACGTCTTTCTTTTAGATGCTATTAATTAAAAATTATTGACAGCAGTATTGTTTATAATAAAAGAATGTTTCTTTAACCAAATAGAGGGAAAATAAAAAGAATGAAATATAATTTGATTATATTTGTCTTTTAATGTAAAAAACTATAAATATTTTTTATAAACCTGCATATAAAATAAGTTTCCTTTTTACCATTAGATGTAGGGACCTTTTTATCAGAAAATAAAATTTTTAATGTACATATATTTTTAAAAAATATTAATAACACATACAATAAACCAGGATTTTAGACGTTATAGACATTTTTTCTAATACTAAACCATTGCTTTATACTTTTTATTTTATTTATGAATATCATTGTGAGATTTTTTTTATTATCTTTCATCATAATATTTCTTACATTTTCATTTTGTTAAGATTGCCATTGCTTTATATTTTTTATTTTATTTATTATATACTTACAAGTATTAGTTTTATATAATTGCCTTTTATAATAATTCTTTTTATTATACTTTTATTTTCGCAAGGTCCGTAAATAAAATAATAAAAGGCGCAATGGTTTATTAGACTTCTTAAAGTTCTTTTTTTTAATCTTTTACAATATTTTACGAACCACTTTTCATGTTGAAATAATTTTTCATTTTTAAATTAATTACGTGCAGTCTATGCAACGAAACGCAAAACGTAGGACTTTAACATGGGGAAAAAATGTCTATACTCTTTCCTGATAGATTTAGAGCAAAATTTTTTGATATCTCATGATAAAGCCCTATGTTCCGCGTTTCATTGCACACCCTGTATATTAAATATATTATATATTATATTTAACAAATCTAATATTGTCATTATAATAACTTTTTTATTATATTACATGTTTTAATTAATTTATTTAATTCATATTATTTTGTATAAAATTTATCAATAATGTTTTTTGTTGCTTTCTTATATTAGATTTTTAAATTTTATTAATTTAATTTTTATAAACATGTACTTGATATATTTTTTTTTGTTATATAATTGGTTCAGTGAGTAAAATGTAATTGTACATTGTTGTACTTTTCAACATGATTTTACTATATTTTACTTTTAACATTTAATATTTCGCTTAATAGTTTTTAAATTATTTTTAATACAGTTTAGATATTATAATTATTTTATTCATAATCATATTAAAATTTATCAATTGTTTTCAAAGATTTCTACTTGTTTAATTTATTATTTTTACGTTTTAAATTTATTATGAACGTTTCTACATGCTTTTATTTTATACTTTAAATAGATCTTTATTATTTTTTTTCTCATATTTGATTTTTAAAATATGTTTTAATTTTTATAAACTTGTAATTCATATGAATTTTTTTGTTATATAATTAGTTTACTGATTAAAATGTAATTGGACATATGTTGAATTTTTAAACATGATTTTAATATCTTTTATTTTTAACATAAAATATTTTGCTCGGTAGTTTTTAAATTAATTTTAATACAATTTAGATATTATAAATATTTCTTTCATATTCATATTTAAAATTTGTCACTTGTTTTAAATGATTTAAACTTGTTTAATTTAATTTTTTTTAAACACTACATTCGTTGTGAATACTACTTTTGAATTTTTAATAATATTAGAATCTGGCAATTTTATCTTTAAATTGTTTGAACTTCTTACTCTTGACATTGCCACATACAATTGGCCATGTAAAAAGACTGGATTTTCTAAATTTATTTCTACATAATTAAATGTTTGGCCTTTGGATTTATTTATTGTCATTGAGAAAGCTAATCTTATTGGGAATTGCCTTCGTTTCAAGGTGAATGGTAAATCTGTTTCGGTAGTTAAATCAAAACGTGGTAAATAGAGCCGACTACCTGCACTCTGTCCTGTTAGAACTTCTACATCTAAATAATTCGTTTTCATGTCTTTTATTATGAACCTTGTACCATTACACAGACCACGCTTTAGATTAATATTTCTTAATAACATTACTATTGCTCTAATTTTTAGTGATAATTTGTAAGGAGGTATTCCGGTTGGTGTTAGGCCATTCAATAATTCGGCGGGGTAATTCATTTTATTTGTCTCATCACATTCACAATAATCAGCACTTAAATATACTCAAGATGACCCTACAACTTTATTTAATACGTGTTCATTAATTACCATTGTGTCATAATTTTTTGGTGCTAAAATGGCTCTATCAGTAAATTTATAAATATCATCAGGTTGTATGTCATCTTCACCGAATATTTCATTTGCTAGACATGTTTCGGAAACGAAATGTCAGGAATTTTGATAATATAATTTTCACCGTTGCCTATTTTTAATAAATATTCCGAAATTTCTTTCTTGTCTTTATTTACACGCATGTTATTTTTTAATGGAAATTTCTTATACAATGGCCATAAATGACTTTTTACAACACATATTTCAATTATTACAGTTCGATGGTTTGTATAATTGACTATTGGCAAGCATTGTCTGAAATCACCGCCTAAAACTACAACTTTTCCGCTATATGGTATTTTATTATCCATCAAATCTTGTAATAATAAATTTATTGCATCGAGTGCGTGTTTAGGTATAATTGTTACCTCATCACAGATTATTACACTTGCTTCTTTTATTAATTTACCCGTTATGCTATTTGATTTCACTCTACATACACCTCCGTCATTTACAGGCACTGGTAACTTGAATACTGAGTGAACTGCTTGACCACCTTTTAACAGAATAGCTGCTATTCCCGTCCAAGCTACAGCTATAACATTTTGATTTTGGCCCCTTAAAATACTTATCAATGTGTTATACAGAAATGTTTTCCCTGTTCCCTCGGGACCGTCAACAAAGAAATATCTACTTGTGCAATTATTGTCATTTACGGCATTTAATATGTTATTTAAAATTTCTGTTTGGTCTCTGTTAAATAAAGCTACATTTTGTTCTCCCTCTAATTTTTCGGCTGCTACATCAAAAGAATTATTTTCGTTATCTAAATCATCAATATTTTCTGGTTGGGGCAAACCGAAATCACGTAAGATGAAATTATAAATATCTAGTATTCCCTGTATTTTTTTAAACATTTACTTTGTGCTTTTTTCTCAGAATTGGGTAATAAATAATCTTCCATTAAAAAATGTTTAAAATTTTTCCCATAAGCTTAATGCATTAGTTGACATGTAGAAGCAAATTAAATAAGCAAATAATTAACGCAATTGTCTGGAAAATTTACTGAACACAGCTTCGTCTAAATAATTTTCGCACTCTTTATCGTTAGCTAGAAGACCTAATGCACGGGCAATTTCCTGACATGTATTATATAACTTGCCGTCGACGGAACGAAGTCTTCGAAGCTTGTGACACCTTTTGCATGCACTAAAATTAATCTTAAATTAAATCTTTTAATATATCTACGGCGAACGGAAATCATTCGGCCAGTAGGTGGCTTTTTCTCACGTTATCTAGCTTTCCATGCATTATTTGCAAATACATGATGAATTTCCATGTAAACATATTGCCAAGCAATAACGTCTATTTCAGTGAGTAGGAACCAAGCTGTTAATGTTGTATTTTTTTCGCTGCTCGTTCAACTGCTTTTTTTTCTGAATGAACAGCTAATTCTATTATTGTCTGAGACTTGTCATGCAACGGATATTCTAATAACCTCCAACAAAATTCTGGGGCAGATACATACCTAGCATCTAAATAACCGTTTATTTCATCCCACTGTACAATTTTATTTTTATGAAGTTGTCCTAATTTGACGCTCGCGCAATCATGTCCCTTGCACAAATAATGCACATATTTCAACAATTATGTGGATTCTATATTTTTTTAACAAATACGAATTGTTCGGAACTTTTCACCTATTGTCTACCGTGTATTTAACTAAACCATTTTTCCAAAGAATGTACATTTTTGCATTATTATTTGACCGTTTATACAGAGGATAACCGTTAATATTTTCATGTGTTTCATTCCTAAAATCTTTGGGAAACATTTTTAAACATTTATTTTCGTTCATACACGGAGAATTTTTGTTCAGAATACCGCACGGGCCGTGAATCATATGTGAACGAACTAATTGGTAAAATTCCGGTTCTGCGTCCTCGTCTGGAATTTCTACACTGACTATTTCGACAATGTCATCTTTGTTAGGAATTTTACTTGCACTGTCTAAAGTTAATAAATGCATGTGAGGCAAACTGCGTTTTTGGAACTCAATTACATATATGAATGCTACAACTTTTCCAAAAATATCAGCGTGTAAAAATTCATGCAACATACTTTTTATTTTTCCGTTAAAAACTCTCGCCGTTATGTCGGGCCGGTCTGCTGAGGTTTGACCCTCACGCAACTGTTCTACTATTTCTGGCTATTTCGGTTTACATGTCACTGTTATAAATAGATCAGGTCGGTCAAATTCTCTAACAACGGACATGACATTTTGATACATTTTCAACATAAATCGACTGCCACCTTGAAATGTTGTCGGTAAAATAATCATAGTGCCTGCTTTTCCGCCTTCATTCTCTGCCAAATTATTAATGTGATCCATTAACCCACTATATAGCTCTACCCTGAGAGTAGGCTGATTTAATCTAATGTACGTTAGTCTTTCGGCTTCGACTTTAACCTAGACATCTACAATGTATTGTTGTGTTAGTTTCCCGACTTCTAATCATGGGTTAAATGTGTTTGTAACCGCTAATTTGTCCATTTAAAATTGTTACATGCTTTGTTTTTTAATACCGTCAGCATGTTTTGAATTTATGTTCCAGCCACATTCACCGCAAGGAAATAGTAAAGGATAGGACATTGGATCGCAGTTTTCACTAAACTGATTTATTCTAACTAAACTGTCAACTTTTGGGTGTACATAAATGTCCCTATTATTGGTGGCTCACCGTCATTGGATGTAAAAACAACTGCTAACTCATTACATGTGGGGATATTGTACCTACGTTCATCTTTTTTTCTATCATTTACAATCCACAAATTTATTTCTGGTACCGACTGATTTGTTTGGTTAGCTTTGGCTATTTCCCTCTGCTCTACTTCTTTCAACATCATATACGCTTGACAATACGGATTAACCTACCTAAGTATTACATCTAATTGACCCATGATATTTGGCTTACAATTTTTATTATACTCTACATTCATTCGTTTCTCTAACGCTTCATTGGAATTGATTATGTATAATTGGGCATATTTTTCTGTTTTATTTGGTTTAGGATACATTGAGGTGGCAGAATTATGATAAATTTGGCCGTGGATATGGAAACAGTAGGGCCTTTTGCCTGGAGGCGTAGAAATCTTAGCCCCAAACGAAGCGTATGCTAACGCGCTATTGTATTGTCTAACATTTTCTTTGAAGTTTCTACTGTCTGAGTCTTTACCTAACATTAGATTTTTGATATATTCAAGGAACTCGTTTAATTGGTTTGCCTTTAATTTTCCTTTTCGACAGCAATAAGTAAATTTGCCGTCTGACGGTTTTTCATATGAAAAATTAACAGGTGAACAATATGAACATAAAACATTCATTGATCCAAGGAGTGGGGCTCAATTTAAACTCCTAATCCTTTTCTAGCTAACTAATATGTATCAATAAAAACCTTGTTTTTGTGCGCTTTTATTTGATTTTTATTAATAATATTATTTTTCTTTAATCATTGTTTTTGTTCTACTGTTTCCGTTTTAATTAAATTATCAAAATAATTTTTATACTTTTCTAATAGTTTCTGTTTTTGTTCAGAAGTTTCGTTCTTTATGTACTCTTTTAAATTAAATTTTAATTTTTCCAACCAATTTGCTTTCTGCTGTAAAGTTTCGCGAGCAATAGAATTCAAATTAATTTCTTTTTGTTTCTCTATACGCTTTATTTTATGTTCTATTGTTTTATTAGATTTATATTTTAAATTATATTTGTCAGACTCTCTTAGACGTTTAGCTTGTACTTCGTCTGTTGCATTCGCCTTTTCTTTTAATTGTTGCTGGCGAATTATTGGAAAAGCTGTTATATTTACGTGTTCGAAACATTTGTAAAACGTGTGATCAAAGTCTATTAATATCGTAAGTTTCATGCTCAGGATTACGATTAAGTATTAAACTTGTACAGAAAGCTATCGCAAACAACCCGCAATCATAAGTTTTAGTCTGGTGTTGGACTCGTACGAATCTAATTGTGGGGCTGCAGAGAAATAATCTTTCTAAATATAATTTAACACCTGCATTTACATATTAGGAATTCATGCTAACGTAAATCGTAATTTCTAATCCGTCATAATATACTGTTACCCAATGACCAACGCTTCCAATATTTGCAACTGGCACGAATAAAATTTGTAGGTGTCTAGTTCCCTGCTCGATTGCAACTATTCGGTCTGGAGCATCTACATACACTGTGGGCTGAGGGTCGAACTCAGTTACTGAACGTACTAAAGAAAAGTAAAAGTCTATATGAATGTCTTCTAAATATCCTGCAGGATTTATTAAAGTATTATAATCACGTTCTATTAGCTGTATTTGATTGCCAACTGTTTCAATACCTGTATTTAAATTACCCGATTAAATATTATTTTCTGCTTCATAATCTTTACTTCGTTCTATAAATAATTCTCCTGAATTGCCTGATATTACCTGACGATTTCAACATTCATTTTCTACAATACTATTATCCGTATTTATGCAGCTGATATTATTAATTATATTTTTCGCGTGTCTTTGTTTACGCTTAAGGCGATATTTTTCGCTTTTAGTTGGCATTTTTTTACACTTGTTTTATTACAGAAATTAAAACAAACACTTACAGGTTTTGAATGCGTTGTTATTTTCAGTGTTACCTTTACCAGCAATGAGTCTGGGTTCTGTGTTAATATTATCAGCAATACGTCAGGCTTCAGCTTCAAAGAGGATCCCTTTGTTCTCTACCTTGAAGAGATAATCTTGCACTCTTATGACCTGGCAACTGCAGATTATTTTTACACCTACAGTAAAATAAAAATAAAAATACTTGTCCAACATTATAAATATATGTATATAAAAATTATGGTAATTCCGCGGGTAATTTATTTTTTGTTATTATTAATTAGAAGGAAAAAAACATTAAATATTCATCCATGAAATCACCTATAGTTAAATAAAAGTTATGAAAAATGAATTCTTACTTTAGATTCAAATTAGGCGGCACAACAAACGAGATTTTTTAAATGAATTATTCTGCAGTTGAGAACAAATATTCAAAAATATCAATTTGATTCGGAAGTAGATTTATTAAAATCACAATTAATTAAATAATTAACAGAAGTGAAAGAACAATTAAGTAAATAAACAATTTTTTTTTCTAAGCATGCCTAATTATAATAATGAAATTATATTTTAATAAATGTCAATATCGAAACAATCTGTAATAACGACAGGACATTATAGTAAATACGAAATATTAGTTACCGACAGTGTTACAATAATTATTTAGAACAATAATTTTTTGATAATTCAATAAATGTATATTGTAAAATTTTAAAATTTGTAGGAGCATACAATTCAAAATTTTATTTGTAATAACTATATAGCATGATCAAAAGCATGTGATAGTCATGTGACCATTAATTTTCTTTAAAGGCAACTAAACTATATTTCTAAAAAGAATACGTTTAAGACTACTTTTAATAATATATAATGGCGATGATGAAATTAATAAATTATAATATAGACTCACATAAAATGAAACCTTTCTTATCTTCCATACATTGCATTCCATAAACAAAAATTATTCTCCTCACTATGTAGAATTATAAGAAATGCAGAACTTGTTCAGTCTTCACATTTATTTCTCACTCAAATTAAAAGCTGTAAATGATAATATAAATAAATAAAAAAACATTAAAATATACTTATTCTTTGTTGCCTGTACTAATTCTACTTGTTTATTCTAAACTGCAAAAGTAAATCATTTTACATTGATCCGATTATTTTTTAATACACCAGACTCTATTAGGAACAATTATTCCAAGAAAGAAATATGTAATTCTACGTTTAAATAATGACACATCTGCTAACCTGTATCTCATCTAAAAATTTTAAAAGTTTATAATAAATAAATATCATACAAATAAATACATACTTTATTCATTATATCAAATATAATTCCTGTTTTCTCCGAATGAGTGTGGATTTATAATTATTGTACACTTTTTTTGGCACTTCTTTATTGTTCTTGTAATTACTTTTCGCAAACAACCATTTACATGTTCAAATTATTTCATGCTCTACACCACAAAAATCATGTGTTAATATAAATTGTTAAATAATTTGCCATCAAAATCTAAATGTCATGAGGGCATGTGTGCATGTGCCCATTGTACGCAAAGTAAAATAAAAAGACTACAAAAAGGCGCCTCATTTGAATACCAAATACCAATTTCACAATTGTACTGGCTACCAATTGTAATTAATATTATTAATATAATGTACAATAAAACGAAATAATATACTCACATTAAAAGAATTCTTTTCAATCAGCAATACAATGTCTTGTTGTAAATGTGTTGTTTAGAATTAAGATTTATAGTTGTTGTTTAATTTAACAGCCGTTACTGATAAATATAAATTATAGCATTAGTACATACATATTTTGTTGCATAAATAAATGCAAATTAATATTATATTCATATCTAGTTCCGTATATGCCTTAATAAAGTGATGTCTATTTATGACGATTTATTAGTTTCAAGATTTATAATTTGTACAAAATATTGAGTATATTCTTTATTACTGTAAGGTACGGTCTTCAAATATTCTATTGATATCTTCAAAATTCAGTAAGTTGCCCCAATTTTCTCGATTATTCATGATTTGTGTTGCAGACTCCGTATAATTACAACTCCAAAATTAATTTATTATATTTTATTGACACTCACAAACAACTTATATTGTCTTATATATTATTTTCAACGACCACTGGCTTCTTCTTTTTTATTTATTTTTTGGCAGATGTCAATTATTGTCAGAATCCAACATCCTCCCACCAAAATTGTATGAACAATTTTTCTGAAACAAAATAATTCAATTAAATATTATTTAAAATTGTTTTACATAAGTTATTTTGATTCTTGATTAACACAGCTACATTTTCTTATTATTTAATTCCTCTTCATTATAATTCTTTGTTTTTTCTTTTTTTACTCTGCATTTTTGAAATTTTCTATCAAATTATGGTCTTGTCCTTCTACTAGATATAATCATTGTATTGGACGAATAATATATCCCGATGCAGTTTTAATTTTAGCCACTCGAATTATTCCACCTTTTCCAGGATACAATTCTATTAATCGGCCCATAGGCCATTCTAGTCGTTTCTTATTATCGAATCCAACCCATACTACATCATTGATATTTATAGAATTTTCAATCCTTTTGCTTTTTGTTCGGTTCACTAACATAGCCAAATATTCCCTTTTAAATCGATTTTTTAATGAACATCGTAATTTATTTAAATGAATATAGCGACTTCTCAAAGTTGATTGTTCAATCCTTTCTAATTCTGGAAGACTAACTGTAGTGATTTCTTGAAGAAACATAGATGGTGTCAATGGAATAAGATCGTCTGGATCTTCAGTAACAAAAGTTAATGGTCTATTGTTGATGACATATTTTATATCTACAAGTATTGTTTGAATTTCTTCTAAGTTTAATTTTGCTCGCCCAAGAACGCGTCTCAGCAAATCTTTCACGGATCGTAATAAACGTTCCCAAAAACCTTTATACCATGGTGCTGCCGCTGGATTAAATTTCCAAGTTATCCTGTTTAAATTATTCGTTTCGCATATTCTTTTCCAGTCGATATTATTTAATAAATTGTTAGCACCGACAAAATTTGTTCCATTATCACTAATTATAGTCGAAGGTCGGCCACGACGGCCTATAAATCTTCTTAGTGCTAGAAGAAATGTTTCAGTACTCAATGAGTGTATAAGTTCTAAATGCATAGCTCGGAAAACAGCACAACTGAAAATTAATATCCATGATTTATCATTATATTTTAAAAACAGAGGGCATGTGACATCTGCACCAACTACTTCAAAAATTCTACTAACATCTACTCGTTCTGCTGGTAAGGACGCTGGTGGTGCTAAACAATTTTTTACTGAAAATCTTTTACATATAACACAAGACTTTACAATCCTTCTGATTACCTTTCTTCCTCGAATTATCCATACATTTTCTCTTAACTTGGACATAAGAAATTGTACACCACCATGAGCGTTTTTTTTTATGGATGACAATCACAAGTAAGTCAACAATCGGATGACATTCAGGTAATAATATTGGGTATCGAAATCCAAAATCGTATTGTCCATGAAATAGTTTTGTTTTTACTCGCAGGATTCCAGTAGAGTCTTTAACTATCTGCAAACCTTCTACTCGGTCATTTTCTAATTTAAAACATTCTTTCTGTATGAGTAAAAACATAACTTGCTCTGCATAATTAATTTCTTGTGAAGTGAATTTAGAGAGTAGAGATTTGTTTTGTTTCGATTTCCATTTTAACATCTAAGCTACGACCCAAACATTTTTTCAATATGACGATAAACGATGTCCCAGTGTGAATTCTCCCACCACTCCAATAAATGCCGAGGCACATTTCTTCTTTTCTGACACAATTATCTCTTCTACTGGACTTTCTTCAGACGAAGGCCAATGTTCTGACGAAAGTTTAAGCCATTGTGGACCCATCCACTACATTGAATTCTGAAGGGCTTCTATTCTACAACCACGAGACGGAAGATCTGCCATATACAGATCTGTTAAAAAAGTTTAAATTTCTTAGTCTATTAGAACGCCGGGATATTAATTCCGTTTACCACCTTTCTAAACTCATACATAATACAATAGATGACCCAATTTCCCTTGGTCTTCTTCAATTTCATGCCCCATTGTATCAAACGCGTCATTCGTCAACTTTTCATTTAAATACCGCCTGGACCAATACATTTTACATATCACCAATTCATTAAATGTGTTTCTTGTATGATAAACAATTTTCTTCAGTTGATATATTTCAATTCCCTCCCAAAATTTTTTGTAAACGTATCTCTCACGTTAAAATCTAGTTGTTTTCCTTTTGCTTTCCTCTATACAATAATTGGGCTCTGGCTGTTGTTTAGACTATAATAATAATAACAATAATAATAATAAAAATATTTATATTTTACATTAAAGTACCTGTATTAAGAATAATTTCAATAAAATTTCATAGAATATTTCACTATACATTGTAGTAGAAATGATATTTTTCACGCTGCGAACTCGTTTGTGTCTCCAAATGAAGTGTCAAATGCGATATTTTTGTAAAATTTTATCATATCATCCAATTTTCTGGTTTTTTTTGAGGGATACGTTATATTTTCATTTATAATAATGATTTTTATAAAAACTAATTGCTTCATTATATTTAAAATTCCATCTCGATGTATCGGAGAACATGTAAGTAACTAAAAGTTAATAAAACTTATCAATAATGTGCAAATATCTTTATCATACCTCTAATTACATGTATTAATGATGATTTCGGAATATTCTCCCAATGAGCCTCGTGACCACGGCTTCATGTAGTCGGCGCTGCTCGAAGTCTTGTTTGGCCCCTCTATGTCCCCGCACTTCTCGACATCATAACGGTCGCATGGTTTGACTGCTACCACACTGTAGAGACCTGTAATAATATAATGTGACAACAATAATGTGGGCAACCGAACACACCGAGCCGCAGTTCTAACTGCCGTACTGTCGGTTGTTTCAATGCCATTGCTACTTCTATTTAAGATATATAGATGGCAAGTCTATAGCATCCGAGTGTGATACACAAGTAGCTGTGTTTTTTATTTTACGACAAATCACACGTTGTCGGTCGCTGGGACTTGAACTGAGGATCTCAGGTTCGTATGACGTCACAGCGAGCTAGAGATGTGCGCTAGCTCGCTCAGTCATCCAGCCGACGTAGAGACCTGTAAATTTATTTAAAAGTTTTGATTGAGTAGCATATTGTGTTTTCTTTATGGTAACCATGTCACCAACTGAATGCTTCTTTTCTATTCTTATTGAAGCTTCTTCTATTTTCTTCTTCAATTTTAGCTATCTGTTCTTTAGCTCTCTGTCTGATTTCACTTCTTTCTTCATCAAATCCTTCTATTATTTCTTTTATTCTTATTTCTTCTCCACCCCGCATTCTTGTACTGGAATGGTGTAGTGTCGATACTACGATGGTAAGTACTATTGAGAATTCTCTGTAGTTTGGCAACGTATTTGAACCAATCTTCTGGTTTTCCTTCGGTCAATTTAATTAAAACAGGAATTACAGTACGATTAACTCGCTCTATTTGTCCATTACCTCTTGGTACACTGGTTGTTATAGTGATATGCTGAAAGTTCTTATCCTTAGAGTAGTTTTTAAATATACTAGAATTAAAGCAAGACCCTTAATCTGATATTATTGTCTGTGGGTATCCAAAAATTTTGGCTTATAATTCCAGTTTTTTAATCACTTCTTCTACCGTAGTGCTCCTGACAGGATAAATCCACGTAAATTTAGAGAAAGCATTCGTGACTGCAAAAATATATTTGTACGCTTTTTTGGTTGCATGCAGTGACCCTAAATGATCTACGTGATAAATCTGAATTGTTTTTTTTTCCTTTATCAATAGGATGTAGAAAACACTCTTCTTTTCCTCTTTTTGTCAGCAAGAATACATGGAATGCATTTTTTAATTATGTGTTCAATTTTGCTTTTTACATTCGGTATCCAAAATTCCCTTACAATAACTTCTTGGGTTTTCTTTACTGAAAAATGTCCGTTATTCTTATGACGTTTCTTAATGATGTCATCCTGCATTGCTTTAGGTGCTACAATTAAGTCGTCACCACTTTTTGTTTTGTATAACACATTATTTTTCACAAAATAATCTTCATATTCTCCGTTTTCCAATAATTTTAATATAGGCACTAATCTTGCATCTGCTTTTTGTGCTGTGCCAATTTTGTCTGTAATTCCTCGAGTTACAATAAAGGTAAAAGATCGACTTAGTGCGATAACGTGTTTCATCTTTACACCTGCGCGATGTTCTATTACATAGTCGTAATCCTCTAATGTCAACGCACATCTGGCAATTTTTGTAATTATATTTTTTTTACTAATGATATTTTTAAATGAAGTACAATCATTAGTAGTCTTAAACTGATTTTTTAGAAGATACACTCGGAACTTATTTACATCTGATATAATTACCAATGCTTCCGATTCATAACTGGAATAGTTCTTCTCTGCTGTATTGGTTCCTCTGCTTAAGTAATAAAGTGGATGCATCTGGCCGTCTTCTAGATTCTTCTGCATTAGCACTGCTCCAATGTCAACATTACTGGCGTCCGTGTGTACTTCTGTACAAGCGTTTTGTTTAAACAAATTCAAAACAGGTCTTTGAGAAAGTAAAATCTTCAAATTTTATAAAGACAGGGACAGATTAATTTATAAATTAAGAGATTAAAATGAGCGCGAAGATAGATTATTGGTTCCAGCAACTATAGTAAATAAAATCTTAAGGATTCATCATGATCTGTCGTATGCAGGTCATTCGGGTTTCGAAAAGACTTATAATTTGATTAAAAAGAAATTCTTTTGGGAAAATATGGGTAAGCAGATTAGAGTAGAGTAGAGAAGAATAGAGTATTTATTAACTATGTTACTTACAAAAGTTTATAGCACGTCATAATAATAATATAATACAAATAATGGAACCATAAAATTATATATCATTAAACTTATATACTTCCTGTCAATATTCAAAGTTCATTGGATTGTAAGATAAAAATTCACCTAAAGAATAGAAGCAATATTTCAAAATAAATAATTTCACTGCTTTTTTAAATATTTTTGATTCCATTTTCTTAATGTTTTCCGAAAGCTTATTATAGAGGTCGAAATTTAATCTCTGATTTATAGATTTTTGAAATTTATGACAAGTTTTCCTTAATAAATTTTGTAGCATGAATTTCTATTAATGTAGTATAGATATAAAGTGATGGCAGTGGCATTATTTTCAAATCACTAAAGGCTTGACGATAATGATCTCTAAACCCTAAATCTAATAATATTCTACTGGCCGTCTTTTGTAGTCTAAAATTTTTAAGTGAATATGAAGTATGTCCGCATAGTAGGATTCCATAACTTATTACGGAATGAAACAATGAAAAATACACCATTTTTAAAAATTCACTTCTAATAAGACTTTTCAATCGCCTTAATAAAAATAAAGGATCAATTTTTATTCCAACAATCGAAACACAAGAATCTGTATTTAATTTATTATCACTGGAGATGACCATTTGCTGTGTTTTATCTTTATTTAATTGTAAATTGTTAGCAGAAAACCATTTTTCAGCTTTCTGAATATTTTCTTCTCTAATAGTTAGTAATGTTTCACAGTCATTAGATTAAGGAATATTGTGAGCGTTGTTTATCGTGTAACGAAAGAAAAACTTCGCCTCATCTAAAACCAGCACCCTTGCAACAGTTCAATGAACTTAATAAACCGTATATAACAAGAACTGCACCTCGAACGGAAATAATTAGTTTAACAGCACTAGAAGCTGGATCCTCTCGTACCAGATCTGCGGTACGTGAAAAGTTATTACCTCAAGAACAAGTTTGTGCAAATAATGTTATTCACACTAGAATTCCC
Source organism: Stenolophus ochropezus (assembly GCA_035578165.1). Lineage (NCBI taxonomy): Eukaryota > Metazoa > Arthropoda > Insecta > Coleoptera > Carabidae > Stenolophus > Stenolophus ochropezus. Next base: position 16,033,972 of record JAQOWZ010000020.1, read on the forward strand.
AAATGTTAGATTATAAAATTGTTAGGGTCAGTAATTCTGCCGTGGGGTTATGGTTTTAGGACCAGAGAGGCGCCTCGCAAAGGCCAATAGTAGCTATAAGCACAGAAAGGACTACGGACGAACGACTCAATAGGCGAAGATCATTGCGGTTTCTAGTCGAGAACAGGTACCGAAGATCAGCGACACTTGCCCAGGAGCTTAGGTATTACCAATACTAAGTGGTTGGGATATTTTGTAATAAATTATTTACCCTTTAGGAAGATAATTTATTTTAAGAAGATAGGGAAAGTTGTAACACGCTTGTTCTGCTTTTCTTCGTTGTAGATAAAATTATTTAAATAAAATAAGTAGTAAGCCAGATGTACTTGCAGCTGGCGTAATAAAAAGGACAATGTTTGACAAACAGAGTATTGTAAAAACACATTTTTGTAAGGTTTTAAGATTGCTTTTCGTTGGAACCTTTGAGAGCAATAAAGTCAATAGTACAACATGAGGCTAAGGAAGTAGTAAATTTTAAAGCTAAATAGAAAAGGGCAGTTTTTGAGAATACAAAGGGAAAAGCAACCTTAAGATTACATTTCATGATTGACAGCGTCCGACGACAAATACTTGGAGGTCTCAAAAGTCCGTTAGAGATTTTTTGCGTCTTCCAGCGAAGCCGCGCGGACGGGAGTAATTTAACGAAACTAACGCTTGTAAAATATTTAACATGACCAATGAGGGTGTAAAAAACACCCCCTTATTGTGAAAAGTGGGGTAAAATTATGTGAAGTTCATTCCACTTAATTTTATCTAAAGGGATTCTCTCCGCTGACTTCAAACTGAACAGATCTGAGTGATCTTCTTGTGACAGTCTTGCGAATCGTTCCAAATTTTGATAACTAAATTGTCTTAAAAATTTCATATTTTAATTAATTTAATATTTTTAACTGTAGAGTCTTGTAAAATAAACTAAGAGCTTCATCCGAGGCTGACCAGTGATGAATAGTAAGTTGAATTAACATTATTACTTTGGTAGTAGTAGGGTGAGGTGTTGAACCTAGGCTGATAGCATAGCCCTATTATTATAATATTAATTGTTGAGTCCAAATTGATAGTACCGTTCTCGCATATCACAAGAGTAGTTAAGTACTCATAAGTTCGTTGTTAATAACTGTGAATAAATAAATTGTTACGTTGAGCAGATCTGTTTGAATTTAGAAACCCCTAGTTATTCCTGTTGCGAGTTAAGGTATTTTAGCAAAAACCCACAGTTATAAATTTTGTTGGAAGGCAGCCGTGTCTGTCACCATTTTCTTTTGTCTGCTTCTATCTTGCATTAATATAATTAGTGGCTTACTTTGGGTAATTTTCTAAGCACCCCTTGTATGCCAGGTATTAGAGTTCGTCCTAGGCGACCGTACTTGTTACAGATTGGTGGCAAAGCGCTGGTATCTAAATATTTTCTAAAACTAAACTCATTCAAACCAGTAAAGTCTTTAATTGTAGTCTAATTTGAATAAATCTACTAATTTACTTTGTGTTGTTACGAGTGCAGGTAGTTTTTGGGTTAGTAAAAGCGGGAAAAGTCTCTAATGGTATTTTTTGCGTATGGGCACCGTCGGAGTGTCATCAACCCTGATGCATGTAGTCGAAAAGAAACTTTGTAAAAGAGATAATAAAATATTTGAATTTAAAAAGAAAATTGTTCTTTTCAAGAACTCGTCGATGAGGATCGTATGCGATGCAATATACAATATAAGGTTTAATGCAAAGATCGTTGTAAAATAAGATTCAATCTAATAAACCAAATATGACACTGAGGGGAATACAAAACTCGACATTTCTTGTGTCACTAGGCGTTTCAATTTTTCGATCATCATCAGGTTTTTTTTTTACTTGATGATGACGATCGAAAGATCCGCTCAGTGTCGATCTTTGCATTAAACCTTATATTGTATACTGCATCGGATACGATCCTCATCGACGAGTTCTTGAAAGGAACAATTTTGTTTTTAAATTTAATTGTGACAATGATCTTCGGACATTCAAATATTTTAAATTTGAATAAAATAGTTTTTGTAATTATTACGCGTTCATTAAAAATAAAGTAATTTAAATATTTAAATATGGCATTAAAATTAGAAACGGTTAGTTGCTTAGCTGAAGCGGTAAATAAAATTCCAGAATTTAGCGGCAATTCATATAGTGGCGTAGAAGAATTTATTGATAAAGACGTGTTATTTTTTAAAAATAGTAAACACCCGGAGAATAGACAAGTAGCAATTGCAAAATTATGTTTGAGTAAAGATGCTTTAGAATTAGTCAGAAGTAATAGTATAATTAAAAATACAGATGATTGGTCAGTTTCAAAAAGGAATTGTTAAATAGATATGTACTGAAACCGCATTTTCTTACAGTAGAGAAAGAATTTGTAAATTGTTATCAATTAGAGACAGAAAGTGTAACTGAATACTAAAAGACAATAAGATCACTAGCTTATAAATTAGTAAATAATACCGAAAATAAAACAGAACATGAATTTAATTGTAAATATGTAGAAAAACGGTTATATAATCAGTTTTTAATAGGTATGTTACCGCGGTTGAAACGCGATGTTATATTAAAAGATCCGAAAACATTAGTAGAAGCGATAGAAGGAGCCAAGAGTAGAGACTGTAGATAAATTAATGGAGAGTAGCTCACGTTTAGATCTTAAATCAATAAGTCATAAAAATTTCGAAAATTCTCCAGTAAAAGGCGACCTGTTTATTTTACGTAACTATAATGAATATAGTAGAGTAAATTAATTAATAAATAAAGTTACGGAACTTTTATGTGAAGCCGGGCAAAATAGATCTACGTACAAATACACAATTAGTGATAGCGAAGATTCAGGTGTAGAAAATGAAGATGAAACAATAGGACATATAACATTTAAAAGTTTTGCAAACATGCGAAAAATAAATAAAAGTAAAAAAATTGTTATAATTGTCGCGAATATGGGCATATCGCGAGTAGTTGTTCACTTCGTGTGCGAAGTAAAATTAGAGAAAACAGTACATACGAGAGATATGTTAGACAACAGTGCGAGATAAATATCCCAGAACATACGGTCAGTTATGATAATATGCGTGGGAAAAATAAGGCGCTAACGGCCGTTTGGAGGAGAAGGCTTCATCAGGGAGAAGATGACCGCCAAAAACTTAGTTCAGGGGCTGAGCTGAGCAACGCAGATGCTGGACGATCAACAACGCAAAACATTTTGAGAAGAATGTGCGTTTTGTTGGTGTGGAAGAACCCGAAGACTTGGATGCGATTTCTGTGGCCAAATCAGAGGAATAAGACCAGCACGCATACGACTTCTTCGTGAACCGTGACAAGACATAGCACGGTAGGTACGTGCACTGGTAATATATAACAAGGGTTTTGGTTCTGAGATAGGTAGAAACAGAAGACGCAAGGAATATCGAGAGCAGCGAGCTGAAGTACCTGAAGACGTCAGGAAGGGCAAGCTGATACCATCCAAGGACAATCGTGGCCGCAATCGCAACCAGCAAATGTCCTAGGGGACTTCAAGAGAGCAGAACTAGTCGAGTGGAGGAGGAACAGCAAGGTTTAGGCGCAAACTTCGTTCATCAAAAAGGGTCGAGGTAATTCCAGGTAACTCTTTCAATATATACATAGTGCGAATGAGTTAAATTAAGAAATTAAATAGAGGAAAACTAGAGTAATAAAGTGATTTCGAAAATTAAGTGCAGGTTGTAAGAATAATTCAAATTGATTACTTAGTGTTTCGATAAATCAAAATTATTATAAATATATTGTGAACTTGAGTGACATATCTGCCAGAGACATTTTGTTGTAGTTGTTCTCTGTGAACACTCCTATGCTGCTAAATGGCAGATGCGTGGACGCGGGAAGGCTGGCATCAACTACAGGTCTAATAACGACGGGCTTGGAGTTGAGGTGGAGTTTCAACAAGATCTCCATTGGACATTGGACATTCCAACTCAAAGAAGTGGATTCATCGTCTAGCGCGGAAGTTAATAAATTATATTTCTTTAGAAATGTAATTTATTTTAAGGGGAAAGGGAAAGTTGTAAGGTCGCTTGTCGGCTGTGCATTTTTGTAAATTTTTGGTATTGTAGTACTCCAGATGTTACGAAATGGGCAAATATATGGTGAGGGACACACTTTTTGCGCTTTCAAGCTTGTTTTCAAAGAAATAACTGTCCGTTTCTGGTATGCGTGATGCCCTCGGTGGACATCAATAGTTGGGTTATTTTTAGCATGGTTCATACTTTGGGGATGAGAAGAGCCAAATAAACTTAGGTTGAAAATTTCTGGATTTTTACCATTAAATGGTGCTCCAAAGTTTAAAATCTCTCTTTCTTGTTGTACTATTCCACTATTGTGGATGTTTTGACTGATCGTCAGACATACCTTGGTATTTCTTAGTGAAATAAGTAATTAGTTGTTTTACTGTGTGTAAAGGCTTTCTCATCGTGGTGTTTTGTGATTAGTTTTTATTATATTCTATGTGGATTAATATTAATTTGTAGATCGATATAAAAAGGTTTTAAATTTTTTTTGTAAATTAGAAAAGTAAGAATTTAGAGTTTATATAGAATCAATTTACGCGTTGTAGTTCATTTGAATTATATAAATATTTCTGATCGCGGTTAATTATTAAAATTTATATAATTTTGTTATTGTGGGAATATCGTGTTTGATTCAGCCCATCTTATTCCAACCCACGTCTTTGTGACGTGATAGCACAACGCGTAGGTAAAACTCTATTGTTTTAATATTAGTACCCTGCACCAATTTCATCGTATAGTAAACCGCATCTGTTATCATTATTATCATTCGCTTGTCGGCTTCTATCACGGTAGATTTTTAAATTTAGTGATAGTGGTAGTAGCGACTATCGTCATCCTTGTCTCGTGTAAAATTTGTTCATTAATATAATTTGTGGATTACTTTTGAGGCAAGTAAAACTCATAAATTAAAACCCTTGTATGTCAGGTATTAGATTTCGTCTTAGGCGACCGTACCTGTTACACTTATGTGTCCTTTGAGGATAAAATCTCAGGAAGGAGGCTTGCAATCTAGTGGCCAGATGAAAAACTGCGACTCTACTCTGATTTTGGTAATTTTTGTTAATAGTTTGCTTTTTAATATTTTTTTATTTGCTTAAAAAGCTCTATTTGTTGCTATAATCTATTCCTTAATTTCTGTTTTCCTTTCTCCTTTAGTTGATAACATAATACCTAGATATTTAAACGTATCCACTTGTTCAAATGTATGTTCTCCGACTTTTATTCCTTTGTTTTCAGCATTCTTTCCTAGCAGCATTATTTTGGTTTTTGCTTTGTTGATTTTTAATTCTATCTTATCTTCTTCGATCATTATTTCTTGCAGCATTTCTATCATTATCTTCCTGTTCTTCGTTGCAATAACTATGTCGTCGGCATATGATGTTATTTGTCTTCCTTGTGTTCTAAGTGTTCCTTTACTTATTTTTCTAAGTACATATTCTAAAGCTATGTTGAATAATGTTGCCGACAGCGCATCTCCTTGTCTGACCCTTTTATTTATCTCGATCTCTTCTCTCTCCCCTTTTTGTATTATAATGCTTATTTTATTTTTCCGTATTGTCATCGCGGTTAGTCTTCTTAATTTTGCTGGTATATTTAGCTTTTCAAGAGCTGTCATGAGCTTTTTTCTTTTAATGGAGTCAAGTGCTTGCTGGAAATCAATAAATAACATTTCTATCTTCATATTGTATTTAAGTGATTTTTCAATTATTTGTTAGACTGTATATATGGCGTCTGTTGTTGATCTGCCTTTACTGAATCCACATTGATATTATTCAATTATGTTATTTTCTTCATTCACTAATCTCCTTTGTATTAATGTGGATAGTATTTTATACACCGCGTTCAACATAGTAATACCTCTGTAGTTTTTACATACTTGCTGGTCACCTTTTTTATGAATTGTCACTATTTGTCCAGATTCCCATTTTTTGGCATATTTTCCTCTCTCCATATTTTCTGTATGAGTTCGTATATTTGTTATTGTAAGACTTCCTCTCCATATTTTAATAATTTAATATTTATTCCATCTTTACCTGGTGTTTTTCCATTGTGACATTTTTTTATTATTTCTTGTATTCCTTTTAGCGTTGGCTTTTTTACTATTCTATCTTGTTCATCTTGTGTATCTGTAAATAAATCTTTAAAGTGGTTAATCCAAATCTGCTTATATTCTTGTTCATTTTCTGCTATTCTACCATTTATATTTTTTACGCCGTGTGCTTTGATTTTGTGCTTGAATTTGTTTGTAAAATCTTTTTATATTTCTTTTCATCCTTTCTTCTTCTATGTCTTTAATTTTATTCTCTGTCCATTCTCTCTTGTTTTTTCTTATAGTTTTGTTGCACTCGTTTCTTATTTTTTCATATACTTGTTTGTCTTCATTTTTTTGTTGTTTGTAGCCATTTTATTCTTGCATTTTTCTATCTGTCATTTTCTGACATTCTTCATTATACCAGTATTTTCTTTTATCTTGTTTTTCTTTTCCTACACATTTTTGAGTTGCTTCCTGTACGCATTTTTTTATACCATTCCATTTTGTTTCTGTCATCTTCATCATTTATTACTTCGTTTAGATTTTTATCTAGTTCTTCTATATATTTCTCTCGTATCTTTTATTATTCAGAATTTCTGTATTCCATTTTATTTTTTTACTACTATTTTTTGAAGTTCTTTTCACTTTTTGTCTTAGGGTTGCTGTCACCATAAAGTGGTCCGAATCTGCGCATGCTCCTCTGCAGGTTCTTATATCCGTTACTAATGATTGTTTTCTTCTTGTTATAAGTATATGGTCTATTTGTGTCTGCGTTTGTTGATCTGGTGATATCCATGTTATTTTATGTTCTCTCCCGTGTTTAAATTTCGTGCTGCTTATTATCAGATTTGTTCTTGTTTATAGTCTGCATAATCTTTATCCGTTATCATTTGTATTGTCATGTATTGTGTGTCTTCCTGCTACTTGCTGTATATAGTCTTCCTTCCCTATTTGAGCATTAAAGTCTCCTACTACAATTATTGTATCTTTTTTTGTTAGTTTTTCAATTTCTTCTTCTAACATTTCATAGAACGTTTCTTTTTCTTCCTATTTCACATTCTTTGTTGGAGCATATATATATATATATATTGAAACTATTTCAACATCATTTCGCGGTTTTTATTTTAAACTTAAATGCTTATTACTAACAATTATTCCCGACATCTCTTGCGGCGAGTTCCGGCTGGAGCTGAAGGTCGGTGCGAAGTGAGACGGTGAGCAGACTTGGTTCAGACTCGGTGCTGATAAGGTGTGTTTCTTGAAATTTCTAAATTTTGTTTCAAAATTTATTATCTTTTGTCATCCACGGTTTGATAAATTTATTTTCGAGCTAGTGTTGTTTGTTGATTTATTTATTTCGTTTAGTCTCTCTATCTGATAGAATTTTGACTTAGCCTTATGCTAATTTAATAGTCACTGTAGAATTTATTTTTGAATATTTATTTCTTATCGTTACATTTTTTTGGAGATCGCTTTATTACCGTATGATTTATCTTTAGTCGATTGCCAGAAAAACTAATAAATTCTTACATTCAATTCTATCATTGAAACTTTTGTTTCCGGTTTAAAACGAACAATTTTCATTTCTTTCTTGTTATCCATATTCTATCTTTTTTTTTATTCTTTTAGTACTAAATCTTTATTCTTTATTAGCGTTAATATTAATGTAATAATTGTGTTTATCAATGAACCATTGTTGCAAATTTATTTTATAATTATCTGCAGTACAATTTGTTGCCTAAATTTTTTTAAGTTATTTAGTCCACCTGGTCCTGGTTTGGTCACGGGATATTTGGGTTCGGAGACTGAAATTTGGCCACGGTACTACACCACACACTACACTAAACACCGCGACAGAGCCACAGTGTTGCCGTCACTACACGAGCCTACCAAAAGACACTCAGCGGCTGCAGCCACTAACATCCACGCCTACACTGTACACAACGGCACTGTCCACAATCAAAACACACGGCTACTGCTTCCTGCGGGGCTGTAACGACGTTGGGAGTCACATAGCTGGTGCTTGCCACTACCCCAATACTACCCGGCCATCTTCAGCTCGCTCTCCAGTCCGAATACCCGTAAGGCCAATTCCAGGGCCCAACAAAATTGTTATCCCAACAAAAAAAAGATAAGTACATTTTTTTGTAAAGGCAATTTAATTGTTTCTTTAATTATACGCTGCAATAAAAATAAAATTCTAACCTTCATAGTGTGTTATGTCCACTATTTTTCATTTCGACATAACTGGCGCCCATTTCACTCCTATCACTACCTCCTATCCCACACAAACTTACGGCCCAGCACTACCACTACCAAATCTGAGCTGCCGAGGTAAGTGTGTGACATATAATTTATTTTTGAATTTTTTATCGTTCCGTCACACAATAATTTTTGGCGCCCAACGTGGGGCCTAACTGTGTGGTATTGCTGGTTCGTGCTTCTCTTTACCTTTCTTCCACTTTCTTTTTTTTTTCTTTCTTCTATTTTTTTGTATTTTAAATTTATTACTAATTTATTTTTTTGTATTCAATATGTCATTAACGGTGGATCAAATCAAATATCTAAGACCAGACGAAATTAATTATGAACTCCAAATTCGAAACTGTAACTACTCTGGGACAATCGAGGACAATATTAATGTATTGAGAGGACTACTTGAAATGGAAACCCTGGGACAAATCACGATAAGTTCTGCTTGCTGTTCAGAACCCGCTCACGATTCTCGGATCTCTTTGGACAAACTAAAAGAGATGTCAGGTATGATCTTGAAATTATGGTGAAATCTGCCTTCTCATCATTATCTCATTTAACGAATATTCACCGTGGTGTTAATTTGATTGACTTTGATGATTTGCCTATAACTCCAATCGCCTCAAACACCAGTATTTATCCTCCAGATACTCCTGCGTTTGTCCTTCGTTCCTTTGAGGAAAGCTGTTTGAGTTTTGAAGAAAAGTTGAGAGCTATTCAATTCAGTAACTCGCATATTATACGTGAAGTCTTTCCCACATCTGTCGCTCAAGCTAATTCTAGTTCATTGTCGTTATCACGTCTCCCTAGTAATACTTTGATGTCTCGTTCTATTGCTTGCGAACATAACGTTCTTGTTAGCAAATGGAACATTACCTTTGATGGAAATTCAGGTCTTAATCAATTTCTCGAAATGTTCAAAAATACTGCCTATTCTCGTGGTGTAACTCATCAGCAATTATTTCATCAAGCGGGCGATTTATTTACCGGCCACGCTCTTGTTTGGTACCGTATGATTCGAAATTCTGTTATTTCATGGTCGGACCTTGTTGCAAAATTACGTCACACTTTCCTTTCCGCTAACTATGATCTTGCGCTTATGGACGAAATTAGAACTCGTACCCAAGCCCCTACAGAAAAGGTCGAAATACTTATAGTCATCATGGAGAACATGTTTTCACAGCTTAACCAACTTCCTGACGAAAAAACTAGAATTTCATATGTTATTCGTAACTTACAACCACATATTCAAAGATTTTGTGCCCTACAAGACATTGCAACTCTCGCTGAGTTAATTGTAATTTGTAAACGACTTGAAGACACAGAACATCAAGTCTCGCAGTTCAAAAATCCTCCGACTCGTACATCTTATACCTTAGAGCCAGACCTTTCATTTCCGGGATTTTCAAAATCAAGTCTTCGGTTTGACAGAAATTCTTCCCGTTTAGCTGTCGCCCCGGTAGGCCAAGATCTAACTAAAAATTCGGTGTCCAGTATTATTTGTTGGAATTGCAATACAATTGGCCATCAATATTCTAAATGTCCAAAGCCACGGACGCGCTTTTGCTTTTCGTGTGGACGAAAAAATGTAACAAAATTCACTTGCCCGAAGTGTTCAAAAAACGGCTACGGCATCTCGTCTTCGCCAGCCGACGCGAAAAACGCCCCCGAAGAGCTGGCAACATCTCTCCCCAAAACAACCAAGTAGAGTGGTCGCATTGGCTAAATAAAGTATGTAATTTTTTTTCCTCTGGTACTGTCTGCCCTGTTTTTAAGAAATCCGGTTTAGATGATACACCTTTTATCTCTATCTCAATCAACGATGTTCCCTTAACCGCTCTTATTGACTCTGGTGCTAATATTTCGGTAATAGGGGGACGTGGTCTTGAAATTTTGAGAAAACTTATAGTCAAAATTCAACCTAGTTCTGTAATTAACGTTTCCACTGCTGATCGAGAAACTCATCATATTTTAGGCGAAGTTTTGCTTCCTGTTAGTTTCAGTCAAACTGAGAAACACTTTTCTTTTATTATAGTGCCTTCTGTAAGACATTCCGTTATTCTCGGCGTAGATTTTTGCCGTTCGTTTGAAATTACTTTAGATTTTTCTACTGATTCGTGGTCTTCCCGTCACGAGATCTCTTCTACTGCGGTACACAGCCGGGAAAATTTATCTTTATCTCAGCAGTCAATCCTGAACGCTGTTATAGCGGATTATGAAAAACTTGGTTCTGTAGGACTCGGTTGCACATCTAAAGTTCAATATGTTACTGACATTGGCGACGCCGCCCCTATTAAACAACGTCAATACCCCTTATCTCCTGTAATGATGGAATACGTCAACAAAGAGCTTGACAACATGTTAAATCTTGGTGTAGTTCAGCCTTCTAATAGTCCTTGGTCTAGTCCCATTCTTTTGGTTAAAACACATTCCGGCGAATATCGACTATGTTTTGATGGCCGCAAGCTAAACTCGGTTACTCGTAAAGATAGCTACCCCTTACCTCGAGTCGATTATATTCTCAGTAAGTTAGGAAATGCTAAATTTTTATCTTCAATTGATTTAAAAAGTGCCTTCTGGCAAATTCCTTTATCAGCTAATTGTTGTAAGGTCTCATGATGACGTCACTGCCGCCCATTAGGGGATTTTTAAAACTTTTCATCGAGTTGCTGCCGAATATTATTGGCCAAAGATGCACCAGTTCATTGCTAGTTATGTTAAACGTTGCCCAGTTTGTTTAGCGCAAAAGGTTCCGCAATTACCTCCACCTGGTTTTATGGGTAGGGAAAAAGTTATTCGATTTCCGTGGCAGGCCATCTCCATAAATATTATCGGCCCTTTACCTCCCTAATCGGCTGGAAACCGTTATATTTTTGTAGTCACGGATTGGTTTTCAAAATTTGTCTTAGTTCATCCAATGCGAGAAGCTACTGAGCCAAAAATTTGTAAATTCTTAGAAGAGAACATCTTTCTTTTATTTGGAGTACCTCAAATTGTAATGTGTGATAACGGCACACAATTTGTTTCCAAATTATTTACAGACCTCATTAAAAAGTACGAAATACCAAAATTATGGTATAATGCCAAATTCCACCCACAGGTTAACTTCGTAGAACATACCAATCGTGTAATCAAGACCGCTATTCGTTCCTATCTTGACAACAACCACCGAACTTGGGACAAAAACCTTCAGGCTCTAGCTCAGGCCATTCGAACTAGTGTCCACGAAGTCACCAGATTTCGCCCTTCTTTTTTAACTTTCGGCAGGCATGTACCACTGTCAGGTAACTTTTATCGTACCTTACCTGATAACATTTGTTCTGATGACCATGCTCAGTATACCCATTTCTTAGCGGAACTGTCTGAGTTCGTTACAACCGTTCAAGACCGAATTCATAAAGCTTATGAACGCAATGCAAAGTACTACAACAAGCATCGCCGACAGCTCGAATTTAATGAAGGTGACATTGTCTATCGCCGTAATCGTGTTCTCTCTGTAGGCTCTCGTTGTTACTCTTCGGCTCTTGCTCCTCGTTATGTTCCCAGCTTAGTGTTCCGAAAGCTCTCTTCACTAGCTTATCATCTTCATGATGTAAATGGAAATTATGCCGGTATCTACCATGTAAAGGACCTTAAACCTGTTCCTGCTGACTTGGAACCATCCCTTGAGTTATCGGACGACGCTTCCCTTACCTAACCGTTTTCCTTTCCATTTTTTTTGGAGGGGGGGGGCAAAGAAACGATTTCGACATCGTTTCGCAGTTTTTATTTTAAACTTAAATGCTTATTACTAAAAATTATTCCTGACATCTCTTGCGGCGAGTTCCGGCTGGAGCTGAAGGTCGGTGCCAAGTGAGACGGTGGGCAGACTTGGTTCAGACTCGGTGCTGATAAGGTGTGTATCTTGAAATTTCTAAATTTTGTTTCAAAATTTATTATCTTTTGTCATCCACGGTTTGATACATTTATTTTCGAGTTAGTGTTGTTTGTTGATATAATTTACTATTTTTTTATGGTGAGTTATAATAATTTTTTTATCGTTTCAATTTTTTTATTTTATTTGGCGGAAGCCACATGCTTCTCAGCACCCAGTGTGAGTACCAGTTCATATTTTTGATTACTTTATTTCTTGTCTCGATTCTCTCCATGTAGTTTTTTTTTTAATTTTATTTCGTTTAATCTCTCTATCTGATAGAATTTTGACTTAGCCTTATGCTAATTTAATAGTCACTGTAGAATTTATTTTTGAATATTTATTTCTTATCGTTACATTTTTTTGGAGATCGCTTTATTACCGTTTGATTTATCTTTAGTCGATTGCCAGAAAAACTAATAAATTCTTACATTCAATTCTATCATTGAAACTTTTGTTTCCGGTTTAAAACGAACAATTTTCATTTCTTTCTTGTTATCCTTATGCTATCTTTTTTATTATTCTTTTAGTACTAAATCTTTATTCTTTATTAGCGTTAATATTAATGTAATAATTGTGTTTATCAACGAACCATTGTTGCAAATTTATTTTATAATTATCTGCAGTACAATTTGTTGCCTAAATTTTTTTAAGTTATTTAGTCCACCTGGTCCTGGTTTGGTCACGGGATATTTGGGTTTGGAGACTGAAATTTGGCCACGGTACTACACCACACACTACACTTAACACCGCGACAGAGCCACAGTGTTGCCGTCACTACACGAGCCTACCAAAAGACACTCAGCGGCTGCAGCCACTAACATCCACGCCTACACTGTACACAACGGCACTGTCCACAATCAAAACACACGGCTACTGCTTCCTGCGGGGCTGTAACGACGTTGGGAGTCACATAGCTGGTGCTTGCCACTACCCCAATACTACCCGGCCATCTTCAGCTCGCTCTCCAGTCCGAATACCCGTAAGGCCAATTCCAGGGCCCAACAAAATTGTTATCCCAACAAAAAAAATCTGGTGTGTCCAACACAATACCTCCCGCCACTGTAGTAATATATTCTATATAAGTTTTTCAATACATTTAATTTGTAGTGAGTGTGTGTGTGAGTGTGTGTGTGAGTGTGTGTGTGAGTGTGTGTGTGAGTGTGTGTGTGAGTGTGTGTGTGAGTGTGTGTGTGAGTGTGTGTGTGTGAGTGTGTGTGTGTGAGTGTGTGTGAGTGAGTGTGTGTGAGTGAGTGTGTGTGAGTGAGTGTGTGTGAGTGAGTGTGTGTGAGTGAGTGTGTGTGAGTGAGTGTGTGTGAGTGAGTGTGTGTGAGTGAGTGTGTGTGAGTGAGTGTGTGTGAGTGAGTGTGTGTGAGTGAGTGTGTGTGAGTGAGTGTGTGTGAGTGAGTGTGTGTGAGTGAGTGTGTGTGAGTGAGTGTGTGTGAGTGAGTGTGTGTGAGTGAGTGTGTGTGAGTGAGTGTGTGTGAGTGAGTGTGTGTGAGTGAGTGTGTGTGAGTGAGTGTGTGTGAGTGAGTGTGTGTGAGTGAGTGTGTGTGAGTGAGTGTGTGTGAGTGAGTGTGTGTGAGTGAGTGTGTGTGAGTGAGTGTGTGTGAGTGAGTGTGTGTGTGAGTGAGTGTGAGTGAGTGTGTGAGTGAGTGTGTGTGAGTGAGTGTGTGTGAGTGAGTGTGTGTGAGTGAGGTGTGTGAGTGAGTGTGTGTGAGTGAGTGTGTGTGAGTGAGTGTGTGTGAGTGTGTGAGTGAGTGTGAGTGAGTGTGTGTGAGTGAGTGTGTGTGAGTGTGTGAGTGAGTGTGTGTGAGTGAGTGTGTGTGAGTGAGTGTGTGTGAGTGTGAGTGTGTGTGAGTGAGTGTGTGTGAGTGAGTGTGTGTGTGAGTGTGTGTGAGTGTGTGTGTGTGAGTGAGTGTGTGTGAGTGAGTGTGTGTGGTGAGTGTGTGTGTGAGTGTGTGTGTGAGTGTGTGTGGTGAGTGTGTGTGGTGAGTGTGTGTGGTGTGTGTGAGTGGTGGTGTGAGTGAGTGTGTGTGAGTGAGTGTGTGGTGAGTGTGTGTGAGTGGTGTGTGTGGTGTGTGTGTGTGAGTGGTGTGTGTGAGTGGTGTGGTGGTGTGTGGTGGTGAGTGTGTGTGTGTGTGTGTGGGGTGTGTGGTGTGTGGTGAGTGGTGTGTGGTGGTGTGTGTGTGGTGTGGTGGTGTGTGTGGTGTGGTGTGTGTGTGTGAGTGTGTGTGGTGGTGTGTGGGTGTGTGTGTGTGGTGGTGTGTGTGAGTGAGTGTGTGTGAGTGGTGTGGGTGTGTGGTGTGGTGTGTGGTGGTGTGTGTGGTGGGTGTGGGGTGGTGTGTGTGGGGTTGTGGTGTGTGGTGGGTGTGTGTGGTGGTGTGTGTGGTGGTGTGTGTGGTGGTGTGTGTGGTGGTGTGTGTGGTGGGGTGTGTGTGGTGTGGTGGTGTGTGTGTGGTGGTGTGGTGTGTGGTGGTGTGTGTGGTGAGTGTGTGTGAGTGTGTGTGTGAGTGTGTGGTTGTGTTGTGAGTGAGTGTGTGTTGAGTGATTGAGTTGAGTGTGTTGATTTAGTGAGAGAGATAGAGTTTTATTTATAGTGTTTTTATTTGTAGATAGTTATATTGATATATATATAGATATATATATATATATATATTATATAGATATATATATATATATATATATATAGATATATATATATCTATATATATATATATATATATATATATCTATATATATATCTATATATATAGACCAAAAAATAATCGCAATAACTATATCACTCAATATACTACCCACATA